>VNJQ01004347.1:56358-152646 GCA_008042515.1 Drosophila truncata
TGTGTGGTGGGACGTGGATTGACCCCGAAGTGGGGGGGGGGGGGGGAGGAGAGAGAAGAGAGCGCCAAGCCGGCCGGTCAATTAATAGGTTTTTTTCTCTTGGTTGCTTAGCGATTTAATAATTCCAGATACTTTATCTGCCGGTTTTTCATTATCTTTTCTGCTGCTTCTTCTTTCTCCCTTTTTTCTTTTCCAGCTCGACCTTCAGGGGAATTGCAATTCTAATTGGAATTCAATTTGAGGAAGAAGAAGAAGCAGCAGCAGAAGAAGCAACAGTTTGTTGAAGGAGTCAACACGCACACTTGGACACCCAAGAGCGCGCAACACACACACAGGTATCATTTAAGCGCGGCTCACACGCACACCGGTTAAACTTGTTATCGGCCGCATGCAAGAACCGAAAATTACAACAACAACAATAACAACAAGGGGAGAGGAAACTCTAAAACGAGTTCTGAAATAGCAAAAACAACAAGGGGAGAGCACCACCATTGCGGCGGCGGCATTCAAGTGTTTTATTTTGAAACGCCTATGGCTGTTGTTGTAATTTAGGTAAAATATTTGAGTTTTTACACACACTCACACACTTGAGTTATATCTGCGTTAGTTTCAATTAGTTTTTTTTTTATTAACTGTCACTACCGGTCAAATTAAAAACAAACGAACGTAAATCAACGGAAAACGAAAAAAACAACAGCCGCCGACGAGCTTTGGTAACAACCGCACGCGACGAGTTTTATTTTCCAACTGTTGTTCTTGTTGCAACGTTACGGCAAGCTGTTTTTAGTTCCCAATTTGAAAATGTCAGTGTGCCCAACTGTTTTTCCGTTTTGAATCTCGAGCAACCAGCGTTGCCAGTATGTAAATAGAAGAAAGGGAGGGCAGTGCGATATCTGTTGTCGATTATCTGCTATCGGACGACGATTGTCACTGACAGCGTTAGAATTGTTTGAATTTGAATTTTTGTTTGGAAAAGAATATAAATAAATTACACAACAAAATAATACAAAATAAATGCTTTAAGATAGCAGATATTAAAGGAATATAAACAAATTATACTACAAAATAAATGCTTTAAGATATCAGATATTAAAGGAATGTAAGCTAATTATATTACAAAATAAATGCTTTGAGATATTAAAAAAAAAACTATAAATTTCCTTAATGAAAACCAAGAAAAATAATCTTCATATTATAATATATTATTTTTATTATGTTTTTAAAAAAACGTCCAATTCTTAAAGAAACACAATAATAATATCTTTCTTTGTAGTTTTATATAAAATATAATATTCCTGAAAATCAAAATCTATTTACGCCAACGAAGAAATTAAACGAATCGCATTTTGCTGCTGTTTTTATGGTTCGTTATGAATTTTATTTGGAATTGCACTTTTACCTTTGCCAAAAATTACAGCAACCAATCGTCAAAAGTTTTACAATTTTTTTGAATGTATTTTCTGGTTTTTGTTTTCTTTCTCAATTTCAACTTTTAACATACAATATATGTATAGATACATATGCATACTTGCGTTAAAAATGCTATAGCCAAAAAATAGTATATAGTCGTTGTACATTATTTATACTTGTATATACATATACATATAAATATATAATAATGTATTTATTTACTTTCCATGTTTAGAGTTTTCGAATTTGTTTAACGCACTTTATAATAAAAATGTTTGTTTGTCATTGCACACAAGCGTTTTCTCTTTCTCATTTCCATTTACATTTTCTCTAAAGTTTCGTTTTGCTTTTTTTTAATAATTTTACTAACAATTGCACAACTTCGTCCGCTTGATTTATACACACATACAGACACACATAATAAAAATAAACTAAACTAAAGTGTATTTTATGTATAAGAAATCATCGTGTTACGCTTACAAATTTCGTTTAAGTAATTTTGTTTATAATAAATTCAACTAAAATTTAAACTAGATTGACTCATTCAGAACGCTGCAAGAAAATATGATTGTTTGTTGCCCGAAAAGAAGATTGCACTAAAAAAAACGTAAAGCTCAAAGGGGGTAAAAAATATAACGAAACAAGAAATAATTGATTGAATTATAGGGTTACTGCTCAGTTTCTTAGATTATTTTTATAGTTCGTCGTGTGCAGCCGCCGTGTCTTATAATATAAAACTTAACAAACAATATATAATTGATTTTAATAATTGGCTCGGAAATTGTTGAAATAATTCGGCAACAGGTGGAGAAACGGTAGCGAATTCTGGTTAATAAATTCGTGCATTTCGATCTGAGGCCTGCTGGTAGTTAAAAAAACGAAGTGAAACTTAAATGCTGACATATATAGAATTCGTTATGTAAAATCATTCCTAAATAGAGCTATAGTATGGAATTGTTTAGGTATTTATTTGCTTTTTCATTCATTTTCAGCTCGTTTTCGTTGAGAAATATCGTTTAAAGGAACAAGAGTCATATGCCAAAGACAAAGCACAGAGATTTGGCTCCGAGAGTCGTCTTTCCTTCGTTCAAATCAATCATTCAATCATTATTAAAACATAATGTACACACATTTATTGTGGCTGTGCTCTTGGATATTTAGTTGGAGCTCCTCAGCATCTTCTATTATTTTTTTTTTTAACTTTTCGTTACTACTGTTTGCTGTTTTTTTATGTGTTTTTCGTTTTTTGGTCTGTTGTTTTCTCTTTTTTTTGCATTACAATTATTGTTATTTTTTAGCTTCTCTTTAGACGCTTCTTTCTCTGGATATATTGGCTGCTTTTGCTGTTTTGAGCTTCTCGATTTTAATTGTAGTTGTAATTGTAGTGGTTGTTGTAGTTGCAGCCTAGATCAAAGTTTATATAACAGGAATGCATGACTAATATACATATATAATATAGTATATAATTATAATATAGAGGTTCTACAAGTAGTAGCTAGGACAAACATACATATTAAATATACGAGCTAAATCTTGCGGAATAAATGTATATATATATATATATAGATATATAATTTTTTAGTGGAGGGGCCGGGGCGAGGGGAATGTTTACCGCTTTGTGCTAACCAAAAAGCCGATCATCAAAAATTCTCATTTAAAATTTCCTCATCATCGCTAGTCGTTGCATAAATTCTTACATAAACAAAAAACAAAAGACTCCCCACACTCATGGAACACTCCATGGAACTGACATCTCTCTCAAAAATCGAACGAAAAACTGTTGTTAAAATCTACAAATATCTCGGGAAGGCGGGGGGCAAAGTTGAACCTCAAGTTCCGGAAACCAGAATCCTTGGGGCCTTTAGGACTTTTTCACATTGTGCTTGCTAACTAGGGCCTGCAGTTTGTGCAGCTGACTAAGTAGATTGGCATTGGTCTCCTCCAGTCCCTCGAGGCGCTTCTTGTAGTCATGGTTTTCGGTGACCAGGATCTCGACACGCCTCTCCAGCTGGTCCATGTACTCCTTCTTCTTGCGCCGGCTTTCCTGAGCAGAGATCTGAAAGGATTCGATTGTTAAATTATTTATTTCGTTGACTTGATGTTATTTTTTAGGGAACTCACTTTATTCTTAATTTTACGCCGAATCTTCTTGAGCGATTTCTCCTCGGCTTTGGTTAGTGGAAGCTTCTGCGGTATTGGATAGCCTTCGGCCAGCAAAGTGCGCTTCTCCTCCTCCGTCAGCAATAATGTGCCCGTGGAGCCCTTCTGTAAAATATATATTTAAGATATTTATTAATTTTTAATTATTTATATATATACTATATATTATAAAGTAAATAATAAAATACTTTAAAATATAAAGAAATATAAGGAAATACAGTTATTGGAAATGTAATCAATTCTTTCCTATTTGATTTCATAAGAAATCAATGTTTATCAGCTTTAAGATTACAGTATTATAATATTTACTATTTTCTGAGAATTCATATTATATTTTTAAACAGATTTCCTTGGAAAAATCGGTCGTAAATATTTATACAATATTATTGATAATATTTTCGTTTATAATGAAAGTACGTTTTAAGACTTTTACTTCCTTTGAATTGTTATCTTTTTCAAAGCTAAAAATATTTATGTTGTTGTAATGATATTTTTAGTATTAAAATGTTTACGTTTTTCTTGTTAAAATTCTCTACATTTTCTTTTTTTATTTTTATGGTAAAAGAGATCATTGGAAACTTCTCCTTTTATTCTAATTATTTTTTATGATAATTTTTAGTACGTTATTTTTGCTTAAATGTTTTATATTTTTTTTTTTATTTTTATGAAACTCATATATAGAAATTTTGATTTCCAGGAAACTTGTTTTTTACATTATTATTTATTTACTTTTCCACACCTGTTTCCTGAACTTATTGATCCAACTTACCGGCTGTGAGCTAATCAACGGCGTGTGGATCGGCTGTCGTGTCGTTGTCGTTGTTGTGCTGGAGCTGGATCCGGATCCGGATGCGCTGGCGGAGCGCGTGATGCCGGCAGCATTGCGGCTGACTCGCACGGATGACTCGCCGCCGGCTGCATTGGCCACGGATATAGAAACGGAAGCGTTGGGCGACAGTGGCGAAAACAAGTGTTCCGGTGTCAAGTTACCTTCGGAGTCATCGCTGGGCAGGGAGGAGGGTGGCGTCAATGGGATACCATAGCCATGGCCATGAGACTTTCCCGAGCTGCTGCTGGCACTGCTGCTGCTGCTGCTACTGTTGCTGCTGCCTCCATTTTGTTTCTCGCTCTTGATCTCCATTTTGGTCATCAGCAGGTCACCCTGGCCGAGGAGCTGCTGCCGTTGCTGGGACTTGATGAGGCTGTTGCTGTTGTTGCTGCTGTTGCTGGCAGTCAGCAGGAGGCCACCATGCTGAAAAATGAACATAAAGTCAAGTTAAAAAATCCTCATAATATATTTCATAGTTTTTAAAGAGGTTTTCCTAAGAAGAACCTTCGGTTTACCTTCTGCTCGAATAGCATTTCTGTCTGCCAGTGGGCCGAGTTAAGGCTGAGCTGGTGCTGATGCTGCGAGCTGCTCGCTTGCGATGTGGGACTGGCGGGGCAGCTGGAGTCCGGCGACATGGGCTCATCCTTGATGGCCGACTCGTCGATCTCAATGTCCGAGCAGATATCCGGCGACATGCTGCCTTCCCGCACCGACGACACCGATGAGCTGCAGTCGTTGTGGTACAAGTGCTGAGGTAGTTGAAAATTCTCCAGGGAGGCCACCACTACGTGGCCAGAACTGGAGCCGTGTCCGTGCGACTGTTGCGCCTGGAGGCTCTGTAGTCCGGATCGCGTCAACTCGGCGACGGAAACGGAGGCGTTCAGGGCGGGATTGCTGCTCAGCCGACTTAGGCTGCTGGGCGTGGCATGTGTGGGCGGGACGTGGAGAGTGAGGCACTTGGGGTCGATGGTCGCACGCCCGCTGGTGGCCGTCTTCAGTGAAATGGCGGGATAGCACTCGTCGTCCATGTCTGCAAGGAAGTCAAAATATTAAAGTTTATTAAAACTTTTTAGTTTTTTTTTATATGAAAAAAAAGGTAATTTAGCTTAAACTCTGCAGCTTAAATATTTAATTTAATATTTTTGTGGCTTTTTTTGATTCAAATTCTTAACATTTAATGTGTAATAACTATGAAATTGCTTTTTAATGGCTGTTTACTCTATTTTCGGAGTTAACTCGAATTTTTTATGGTATTGCTTTATGCAACAGTGGGATTATTTAGCTTTAAAATAACCTTTACTGGAATTTATGGGATTTAAAAAAAGATAAGTAAAAGATAAGTGGCTTCAACATAATACAACATTTTTTAAAAGTTTTAGGAAGGCCTTTAAATTTGTAATAATAATTTCTAAAAACTCTTGGGAACAAAACAATAAATCAAAATTATATGAAAAACACAAAGATCTAGCCCAAAGACAAAAGAAAACTGAAGGAATCTCTTTCCAGAGTTCAAATTTATAATTAAAAAGTCAAGTTTATTGTACTTTAAATAACATTCTTTCACAATATGTTTCGCTCTACAATTAGTATAATTATTTATTAGACCTTTAGCTGACTGTCCATTAAAATTAAGGGATTATCCCAAGACCATGCGTTGGCCTTAATTGTAATCACACTTTCGATTATCTTCTTCTCTTCTAATTACTTTGCTTTTGTTAAAGGCAGTTATAATCGGTTTAAGTTAGTCTTGGTTAATAGCTGTTTTTTCCGAAATTAAAATAATTACCTCACGAGTTTGTATTTGCTGGCACCTTATTTGAATTTTCTTTTTGTTTTTTTTTTTTTTTGGTATTAAATAGCACAGAATGTGCGCAAATATGCTTGGTAAATATTATTGCGTCTAACCCACATTAGGATTATGTATGTTATTATGCAAGAATCCGAGTTCTAAGTAGTCTTCGTCTGTAACTGTGCAAATACACAAAGTCTGTGGATCACTTTTTCCTAGGCGCACGCGTCAGTGTCCCGGCCTGCACTTGTGTTTGCCTTTGAAATTCTGTTGTTTCAGTTTTATATACAATTTTATTATTTTTTTTTTCTGGCAAAACTTTGCCCACCTCACCACCAACTGTCACCCCCTACGTATGCACGACACCCACTACACGAAAAAAAATTCGTTTTAATTTTATTTACACAGTTGTCGTACAGTTTCCATAAAATTACAAATAATAACAGCTCAAAAAATACAACAAAACAAAAAACAAAAAAAAGAGAAGCAATTATACACAGTTTGCGCTCTCATACATATGAACAACTGATATCGCGTCAAAGTACAGAACTTCATGCACGAGTACTGCGTTAAATTGCTAAATGCTACCGCGACACTAAAAAACAGAACAGAGCAGAGCACAGAGCGGACCAGAAACTGTTTTTTTTTTTTCTGTTGTTTTTTCGTTATTTTTTTATTCTTGTCAGCGGTTGTTTTCACTATGTACATGGCCTAAATTAAACCAACTGCCAACTGTGTTTGAATTGCCTTTCGACGGGGCCTTAAAAGTCAGTCCACCAAAAAAAAGTCTGGATGCAATTTGGCCAAGCTATCGATAAGCCGCCTCGTTTAAATGGGAAAATGGTTTGGAATTTCAAGTTAAAATTACAGAATAGCTACAACTACACAGAACGATCAGAACTATATGTCAAATTTCAAGGATTACATAAGTTTTCATTTAAAAAATAAGTCCTAACTGGTTCTTTCATATAACAATCGTTGGAATTTTAAATAAGAAAAATAACTCAAAGCTTTTTCCAGAATAAAATAATTAAAACCTTATTAAAACCATACCTCAGGGAATACTATAATTTAACAACTAACTACGATACTTCATTGAAATATTGTTCTTAAATAGAGAAAGGATCTTAGTTTTCATATATGTACATACCCTCGATTTTAGCCTGCAGGCTTTTTGGAGAATCGGGCAGGGAATCAACGTCGCTGTTGAGACTGTAGGAGTGCTCCGTCTTGATCGGCTGTGTGCCATTGAGCAGGGCATCCGAGATGAGCTTGTCGTGGAGTATGACGGTGTCATCCTTGACGTCGCGATCGAACAGCCAGTCGTGCATATCGTGATCGGGGCTAATTTTCAAGGATTCCTGTAAAAAAAACAAAAATAGAAATAGAAACAGAAAATGGAAATTAACAAATGGTTCAGCAATTAGTTAATGTACAAAAGTCATTCATAGTCATTGTCGTGTTGCACAGCGATAGCACGCTTATATAATTAAACAAAAAACAAAAGTACAATTGGTACTATACCTATATACGACCTATGGCGAAATCACACGAGAATTGTACGCCCAAAAACGCAACAGGTACACACGAGCCATGCAGATAGCTCAAAAGTTATATAAGAACTTATACATATAGAAAACTGATTTGATTTGATTTGGCTTTGGTTTCTATATAGCGCAGATCGGACTGCCTTGCATGGGACGAGCGAGGGCTATGCAATATATTTTTGTTGTCAATCTTATCAGAAGACATTTTTTACCGTCCGATTCCCCGGCGATCCAGTACCCTTGAAATAATTGTTGTTGGGCCTGGCAATCAGTAGAGAAGTTATCAACTGTTAAGTCATTATTTCGGGGGGACTTGCAAATCAGTGATGGGAATTTTTTATTTTCTATTTTTTACCTAGCTAAGGTAGATTAAACCACCTGTGGCCAATTATTATATTTATACTATTGGTAAAGTTTAAATAATGTAAACCCCAGAATAAAGTTATTTCATTTAAAAATGCCGCCATCTCGTGCACATATCGTCAGGGCCTGAAGGACCATTCGATAACTTTCGCCGGCCATCGCCCCTTTCTGGTCCTATTAAAATTGTTAATCGTGTTGTTGGCCAAGTGTTTGATAAATTGTTGCACAAATTTTTAATTAAACCTTGCTTGGAGTGGAGTGTGCAAAGTGTAATTAATTATAATGAAGTGCTTCGATGCTGCGATGAGCGCCGAGACCTTGGAAATCACTCAAAGTGCAGCACAAATAAGTCAAATGGAGTCGCTGCTGGGGGGAACAAGTTCTCAGGTTCTCTATTTGCCGCCAAAAATATAAAAAACAATGCAAATAAAACATCCAAATTTGTTTTCAGACCCCAGAACGATGATGTAATCCCGAATGTGCCAGATTTTTTGGACTGGATTCGCCTGCTTAATTGTCGCCGCCCGGCAATCTACGGCAATAAATTGCTGACCCATTTTAAAAGGCGGCCCCGGCACATTCTGTGGCAAATATGCAAGCGTCTGTCTGTCAGTCAGTCACTCAGTCTGTTTGCGATAAAGAAGTGCATGTAATTACGCTTTAAAAACACATTTGTATGTAAAATTGCCGGGCGCGGCAACCCCAACTCTTTAAAGTTCACATTCTAAGCCAAGAGCCAAATGGAATCCAGTTTTGGCCATAAAAAAAAGGGAACGTCGACAGCGGCCCAATGAGTGTGTGTAAGTATGCCTCTCTAAGTATGTGTGTATGTTTTGTGGCTCTTTAAGCAGGTACAATTCTTCCCGGTTCTCGGTGGATCTTCTCTTCTCTTCGGGCTCTTCGTGCCCGGCACACCACTTGCTCCCAGACATAGTATACCCGTAAACCCAAACATTGATTACCGTTTGCACGCGTGCATTTTTGTAAGCAATGCCATGTTTATGGGGAGTACTCCCCAACCCAAGGAATATGTATGTGCGAGGGCGGTTCCAATCACTGCAGACTTGTCGAGAGATCGTTAGGCGCACACAGGGAGAAATTAGGTAATTTGACGTAACAGGAAGCACAAAAACTTTGGAATGCCTATGCTGACAGTTAAATTAAATGGGAAGTTAAACTGGTCGTAAAATTCAATTGAGGTTTTCCAATAATCAGTCAAATTATTAGCAGTTTTTACTAAAGACTTTTCTACGTTTAATAATTAACTTTCGCTTTAGAGAACTCTTTTTGTGAGCTGGTCAGGAAATAGTTTCTTTAAAACTCTGACGATATTAAGCGGCGCTTAAAATATTAGTTTTAACTGTTTAAAAATAAGCTATTACGTAATAAGTTAAGAAAAGTTTTATTTTTCAACAAGTTAAGAAATTGTATTTAATTATTTGTTTATTATTATGGTGAGTGCAATACTAGCTCTTGCTTTTTCTGTTTACAATTCCGATTATTTATTTAAAGAAGTTTAAGCTCGGATTCCTCGTGTTAAACTATATTTTACAGTTGATAAATGAACAATGGGCTTGTTAAATTAACATTTTGAATAAAAAATCTTGCAAAATTCAGTTTATTAGCAACATCTTAAACTTATAAGCCTTGGCTGGTTTATAGTAAGCTTTATTGTTTGCTTTGGCAAAATCAAAATGATTCAATCGGAAGTGAAAAAGTGTGTCAGTAGAGTCAGCCTATTAAATGATATAGCTATACCATAAACATATAGCTGCCAATCCCAAAAGCGTTGATTAACCAATGAAGTATGTAGTGATTCAGTTCTAGGGTGAGCCCCAGTAGATCTTGGATAAATAAGGCTTTGCAAAATGGTATAGAAATCTTTGCACATGGAATTATAGTTCCTTATGCACTGAAATAATTAAATATTTTAACTTTATAGCTCATGTAATGCCATAATAAATAACAAAAATTATGACAGCATAATTAACCAAATTAGAAAGTTATTTTTGGTCAGTTTTAATGATTATAGTAAACCTTAACCACAAACAGCTGTCATGGCATAAAAACATTAAACAAAGTATTTCTTAAATCGGCTACTAAAGTCATAAAAACTTTTTGTAATTACCAAAACAAAAAAATTGGCAATATGCTTAAGAAAGCTGAAATTTCACCTACCAAAATCAGACAGACTACTGTCTTTCGATGACTAAACTATATAATTCGGAAATTCTCAAAGCCAACGAAAGTGTATGGAATGCCAAAAGAATTGAGGAGAGCTGCTCATTATGCTAATACTGGTGGGCCTGCCCTCGCATTTTTATTTTATTTATTTGTATTTCCTTTTTGGCCAGTGCATTAAAATACACAAATACACAAGTGCTTTCTCCGCATTTTAGCCGTCACCGGTACACATCGGGCCAAGAATCAGCAAGCAGTATACGCGCACTGAGAAGCGTAAATAAAATGTGTGTGCCGGTGTGTGTGCTGTGTGTGTGTGTTTATGATGAGTTCAACGAACCTCGGGGAATTGTTGAGAATTAGCAATTCTTGAAAAATGCTACCAAAACGGGCAACACAACACAGATACAAATATACAGATACAGCTACACACAGGCAGGCAGTCGTACAAATATACACTCATCGAGCTGTATACAAATATGTATGCTGCTTGGCATGTTGCTGCCGATGATGACGATGATGATGAAGAAGATGATGATTAAGGTGATGATGAAAGAAAGAAAGAAGAAAGCCAGAAGAAAAAGACAGCGAAAAATGCTCACAGGCATTTGCTACCTCTTTTGTTGTTAGCTGCTACGGATCAGGTGGGGGCAGCGTGCTCCAAAGGCGGCAACAATGTACACCTGGGGAAAAGCCTAAAATCTAGTTCTAAATCTATCTTACAAAAATGGGATACTATAGAATCGATTTAGCTGGATAGAAGGGTCTAATAAGCATAGTCTTGGTTAGCAAGTTAATTAAAAGAAAAGATAATGGCTTAAAACTGTCAAATAAATCTAGGTTTCATACTAAATAGCTTTCTCTACAGTTCATAAATTATGAATATAAAGAAAAACTGATAATAAATGTTGGACCTTTAAATACAGTCATTAATTCTTTGCTTGATACAAAAATATAACTGATAAAATGTTGATCCTCCATATGTAGAATAGATACAAGATATTTAGAACTACCATTAAAAATATTTTATCTAAGCTATGGAGGATCAGGTTTTCATAAGCATAACAAGATGTATCTAAGATAAAACTCAAAGTATTTATAAATGTTTTAAAGCTACAGTTTCAAGTATCTTTAAGTTCAAATAACACATAATTAATACTCCTTTCTATATATTAAAATTCCCTGCTATATATACTCAAATCTCTGACAAATTCAAGCCCGATTCTTCTGAAAAAAACTTGGCAGAATTTAATTTTAATAACAGTTATAAATGGCAAACGCTAATGATGTTTTTTTTCTCCGTGTACCTGAAGGCATCGTTTGTTGCACGTTTTTCAGGTGGGCTTTGACTTGCCACTTCTCTGTAGGTTTGTGTGTGTGTTCCAATGAAAGCGCGGCGACTTGGCGGCTTACCGGGAGAAATGGCTAAGGGCGCCTTCTCAAGTGGAAAGCAGTGGAGTTTTGAAGTGGCCTGCCTGCCTGGCTCTTGAGCCACAAAAACCGCTTGAGCGGCTTAACTCCAACTTGATGGCAATCGATTGCTTAACAGGCGATCGGGAAACGAAGAGGGAGACTGAGACGGAGCTGAAGACTGGGACTGTGGCTGAGACTGAGACTGAGCTTGAGCCTGTGAAATGCAATCGCTTGACCCCGTTTTCGACTGGCAATTCACAAAAATAAAACCTGTTGCGCTGTGCGACTGTCACGTGCAGAGTCAAAGAATCGTTCTCTGAGAACGGTTCTTCTGCTGCTCAATTCTTCTGCTTTTAAATTCTTCTGCTTCTCAGTTCTTCTGCTCTGCCAGGTGTCGCACGTCACTTTTGGGGAACCAATCAAGCAGCTACTTCGAAAACGATAAAGGTGAAATAATAAAAAAATAGCCGCCGGAGGGGTTTTTCTTTATCTTACGGCACAAAAATTAACATACACATGTTCGGACGAGTGTGTGTGTTTGGTGTGTGTTTTAGTGTTGGTGTTGCCGGGTCCCCATTATACAATTTTATTCAAATTTCCAGTCTTTGGGTCTCTGTCTCTCTCCCAACCAGGAAAGGGTGAAAAAAGAGCTACACAAACATACAATTTCATAAAATAATTAAACTGGTTATAGTTTTTTTTATTTTCTTTCCTCTTTCTTCTTTCTTTCTGCCTCTTTATCTCCTGCTTTTGGCTTTGATTTTTTGTCTATACATTTTTGTCGATTTTTAAGTTTTTTTTTTTGCTTGCTCCACAATTTTGGATTGATTAAATAATGTTGCAGCAAGCGAAAACCTTTCACATTTAAAAAAGAAACAAAAAAAAAGACTGAAACCGAAAACTGCAGCTGTGTGCGTGTGCAGATCATTATGTATGTATCGTTTTCTTTGTGTGTCGGTTGTGCACAGCATTTTTTTTTTTTTTAGCCCGCAAAGTCTTTTATTTCTTTTCAATTTTTATGCCCAGGCTGCATCATTCGCCGCCCGGTGTTGGTGTTGGTAAAGTGAAAGGTGCGCTCCCACAATTCACCAAAAAAACAAAAAAAAAACCAAAACTGAACTGCCTTTTAACTTGAAAAATTGCTACGGTTTTGGCCCCGCTTCGGTTTCGTTTTTCGTTTTTATTTTTTTTATTCGTGAGCATGGTAAATGTTAAATGAGGCTACAATGTAAATGGCCATCATCATCAAATGCCTTTTGCCTTGAAAAGAAAGTGCGAATTGGCCAGCGCGATCTTTGCCGCGACAGAATGCAATGCAAATTGGCTAAATATAACGTATACGCAGCGTTGCACTGCACAGGAACGTCCTCAGTGACGTCCTCGTTGGTTTCGTTATAAATATAACCTAATATGTATAAAAATAGACAGCAAAACGGAGGAGAAGGCTTTGCGGGGGCGAGTGTGTCCAGAGGGCGGGCTTAGCTTATCGCCAACATATGTTTGTGCGAGGAAAGTACGTAAGCAGCAGTAGTAGCAGCACCACCGCCTGACGTCGTCGTCATCGCCAACAATTTGCCAAACGGAAATCGTTGTGAAAGTAAAACAAAAATAAAATAAGGAGAAGGAAAAAATGCTCAAAAGGTGAGACCCCAAGACTCCACCATTGATACCCCCACAATTTGTAGTTATCCTAATCCGACAGAGAGCCTATCTTGTGGGGGCTCATCCACGCTGGTCTGGCCTGGTCTGGCTGGCTGGCTGGCTGGCTGTTGCCTTTCACAAACTCTACTTGGAACATCTGCATATATGCAAAACAGACATAACCCCCAATTTGGCAATGCTTCGGATGAGTCACAGAGAGCTGACTGGGGCGACCTTATTGGCGGAACCCATAATGAATTCACTTTCAAGGTTTCTTTGGAAAGATAATGCTTGAAAAATGTCCGCCTGTCAGCTCAGTGGTTAGGTGGGGGTAATTACGAAATTCTAGGCCTTAAAGTTATGACTCTCTCTAATGGTTTTTGGAATGAGTTTATGGGATATTGGGGGTTCCCTTAAAGGGGTTGCTAATGATCGTTTTCGAGTTAAATCTTATGAAATTATTTTTCAAGGGAACTGCAAAAAAGGATAATGATCTTTAAATATTATTTAACTAAAGGATCCATAAACAAAACAAAACTTTATTAAATACTTCTTACTTTTAAGGGAAAGATCTTAAGGTCTTCAAAAATAAAGAATAATAAAAGATGTTGATTTGAGAAAAGGTCTCTCACAGCATTGACATTTGACCCCAAATTGGTTTCTTTTTCTTAAAGTCAACTTTCTGGTCCTTTGTAACTCCAACGCCTTGGCCTTTATTAAGCCCTCCAACTGTTGCTTCCTGGTCGTAGCCTTTTGCCTGCTGCCTGCTGTTACACTTATCGTATAACACTTCATTAGCTCTCGCAATATGTTGCTACGCCCACGCCTCCTAGTACTACGCCGCCCCCAAGAAGCTCCCCCAAGGCGGGCTCTCCTCTTTCTCTTTCTCTTCATCCTGGGAAGCTGTAACATATTGTAAATTCAGTGCAAGTCCATGAATAATTCACACTCTGGTCTGGCCTGCCAACGTCCTGTCGTCGTCCCCTGACATTGACGTCAAAAACAAAACCCAAACAGCTGGCCGCCCGCCCACAACTCTTGGCTAAGAGACAGAGAGAGAGAGAGAGAGACCCCCAAAGAGAGGAAGCCCCAAAGAGAGAGACAGAGAGAAAGAGTGGACATCACTGCGCATCCTGCATGGCGCAGCGCGTGCAAGTCCGCATGAATGGAACGCCGAATGAATGGGCAAAATAGATGAAATACAAAGAGAGAGCATGAGGAGTGAACCGGAGCACATGTAAGCCAATACTATGTAGGTGGGCGTCCAAGTGTGTGTGTGTGTGTGTGTATCTGTGTGTGTGCCTTTGCACAAATTTAATTATGCGCGCTTTTTGCCATATGTTTGGACTTTTGGCATAGAAATTGTGTCGCTGGAGCGCGCTAAATTTGCAATAGAGGCAGAGGTGGTAGTGGTAGAGTCTCTCTGGGTCTTTGCATTCGCTTTGGGCTTTAACCTGTTTCGCGGATTGCAAGCAAACGCTCATTGGAAATGTCAAAGTTAAGCAATACGCCAAGGCGGCTGATAGACCAAACCATATTGAAAGTATCGTGCATAAGCTCGAACTAGTTATTCAAATGTGCTGCTGCTGCTGCTGCCACTGCCGCTCTCTTCTTAACAACTCTCAGTCTCGAGACTCTGTTGCCAAGCACGTTTTTTTTTTTAGTTTTCCGCTTCTTGTTTTTGTATTCTCGTGTGCATTTTAAGTAGCGGGTCTTGCATTAGATACTTTCAACCGTTAGATACTTCCAACCTAACCTCAAAGATTTCAATGCACGCTGCACTGGTCACACTGGTGCATCGAATTGGCCAACAAGAAAATTGCTAATGCCATTATGCACGCCCCCTTTGGCCTATACGGGGGTTCTTGCCAACTTGTGTGCTGGCCTTTTCTGCTTATATAAGCGAAAGTTAACCCACAAAAAACTGAGTTCTAAAAAAAAAAAGAATATAAAGAATAGCTTTTGATGGAAGAGTGGAAAAGTTGCTGACTTCCAGTTGAGCCACTTGATTGTTAATGCTGCAATATTCGGAACTGTCTCGCCCTCTTCGTTTATATGTATGTTTAGGAAAGTCGCCATCTTTCCCCTTGGGTCAGCATTCTTTTGTGAAGGCAACATGCAGTTAAACTTTTTTCCGTCTTGACCCAAGGTAATCTCTTCCGTCAGAGTTTCTACTTCGAGGTAAGACTGCCGACGATCTCAAGGCTTTCTGTCTTTCAAGTTATAATCTTTTCAGTGACTACTTCCTCTTGAGTTTCCCTTTCTTCCAAGTCAACCCTTTCTCAGGCTGTGAACTATGAATACTTATATGTATGTATCAGCAAGTCTAGTTTGCTTATATAGAAGATTAGCTCAGTTCTAAATCCGCCTAATTAAGCATTTTTGTGTTTCCATGTGCTTCCACGCGGCTCTTATCGTCAGTATATGAAAATTTAAACAGAAAGTTCAGACTTTCGACAGCAAATGTTTAGTATTTTCTTATCAAGGCTGGACCAGAGAATCGAAAGTCGTTAAATTTAACTTTAAATATGTATAATATTTGCACTGAAAACTGTTTGTTGTTTGCCATGAAAATTTTATGGAATTGCTATTCTCGGTAAAGACCCATCAGAGTTTAAATGGATGACCCGACGATCATACTTATTGGCTTTTCCCTGCGAATCAATTTCCATAGAATTCCCCCGATCTATCATATACAAATACGTATATGTATAGTAGGTATTTGTGTAAAGCTTTAAAGATTGTGCGGGCCCGGCAATGATGATTCTGCTATGTCAACTCTTCATTGCTCTCAACTGATAGGGGAACCACTCCAGTCAAGATCTCTGAATGAAAGGGAAGGGGATTTCTTTTTTTTTTTTTTTTTCTTGATAACAATGATTGGAATCTCGGCAATGCAGAGCACGTGACATTATCAGAGGTTTCTCCTAACCCTCTTATGGAACTGGCCAATTTCATACCCTTATTGAGGCGCCTGCCTCGGCTTCCTTCTTTATTAAAATTGATTATAGATTATTTTTAGTTTTTTGTTTTGGTTTAAAAAAAAAAAATCAAAAAAATCCCATGGCATCATAATTATTATTTATTTATTTTTTTCCCCCACTTAAGTGGAAAAACGGTACGCTAGCCTAATCAAAATTGGGCATTTTTCAGGTCTTATCTGGGGCGAAGGTTTATTTTTTGCTTTGTTTTTTTTTTCTAGTTACAAAATACTTTGAGATAAGATTGTTGATATATGCCCCGAAGAGGCTTTAGAATGTGATAGTTAATATTATTAAAAATAATGCGAAAATTGGTTTGAACTTTATTTAATAATAAGCGTGCATAAATGTATCTTTAGCTGATCTTTCTAAGGTTTAAAGAGTATGTGACGAGCGACTCGACCCTAGAAACCAATAATTTATTATAGAGAAAAACACACACACGCAATCGCATGAGATACTTATGAGGTAATTGAGCGCACGCCCCGGGTACGGGTACGTCTACGGGTACATTGTACCGCTTACGGCGGGAAAAACGCAAAAACAAAAACTGCACGCGCATTTTCCCGGGCAATGGGCCTATTTCTGTCGTCCCTACGTTTACATTGTCAAGTCGAGTAGTCGACTAGTCGAGTAGTCGGGCAGTCGAGTCGTGTATTATCTCCTAATAGTAATGACACTGACGGGCCACACATTTTGTTGACTTGCAGCAGCAGCAGCAGCAGCAGCAAAGTCATTACTTTGCATTTAGACCAGCTGATAGCGGCGACTCGGTCTCGGCCGCTTATCAACTCCGCATGTGTCCTCCTCCTTCTCCTCTGTCCATGCCGTAATAGATTCTTCTTTTGTGCTCGACCAGAGCAGCAGCAGCAGCAGCAGCAGCAGTGCTTCCTCTACAAATGGACGTACGACGGACAGACGGACGAACGACATGTATTCATTACTGTTTCCGCAGCGATAAGCAATAGACGACAACATCTACATCTACGCCGGAGTACTCCAAAAACGAAGCTCAACATGGGCACACACATTTCATTATATTGAAACATTTCATGCTTGTTGTACCCCCGTATTGAGGGGGTGATACCGTTCGCTAATGATAAATTTCTTTTAATTTCTTGGAAAACTCCAATTATCATTATCGCTAAACAGAAAACAACAACGCGAAACTTCTAAGTTACGAAACAGGGAATACTTTCCGAAATGCCAGATATAACCAGAGAAGGAGGAGGAGACTCTTATCACAAACAATGTAAATCGATATATTTGAACACAGAAAGACACTAAAAATTGTATTTTTCATTCGAAAAGGGGAGAATGTTACACTTCAGTCTTGAGAGCTGCTTGAGAGAGGTATCATATCATATCATATCATATTTTGGCAAATTTTTGGTAAGGTTGGGTAATGCCATTTTTGGGCTCGGCGCTCTAGAAACAACAAAAAAAACAGACTGATTCTGGGTGTGTTGTCTCTCAAAGTCTGGTAGTGGCTGGCAGGGCAATTCGATTAGATTTTGGTTTCTTTTTCACTATTCTTTTTTGGTGAGCGGACATTTTTATGAGACTGCCTTGGGACAGGTTTGATCGTAGGCCAGTTTTGGTGATGGCGGTGGTTAGCTCTCTTAGGTGATCGCATACATATAAAACTGCCGATCTATTTAATATGCAGAGAAAGAAAAGAAAACTACCGAATAGAGACCCTTTCTCAGCCTTAATTTGTTGTATTTCACATCGATCATTATACTTGGAATTCAGCTCATGAATATATGTAAGTTCACGTTTTTTTTTCTTCTCCCGAAACTGATAAGCTTAATGTGGGTCATTAAAGTGTTTTTCTTTGGATTTTTAAATGCAATTTCGTTTTCTTAGAAGCACCAACAGCACGACTCTCATACAGAAAATACAAAATTGACTTAATAATCATGAGGTCTGGTCAAAGATCAGAGGGTAGTCGAATAGCCTAACTTAGTTAAGACATTTCCACATGGATTTCAGAGTGTTACGAACATTTTCTTATCGTTTGTCGGTTCAAACTTTCACATACTATAGAGCAGTAGCTCCATATCTAGGCATTACCTGCTGTAATAAAAGCTCTCAAGTATCAATGGGTTCTAGCCTGATAGAGAGAAGCATGCCTGCCTTGGGTACGAGTTTTTTGTTTTCTGCTGGGGAGGAAACACTTACCGGATCTAAGTCGGAGTCCCATATATCTTTGAGGTCGCCATCGTAGAATTCCATGGTTCTTAGAGGTGTTCTTCGCGCTTCGCTCTATAAGAACTCTCTTTTGCGGTTGGGTTTGGGGTTGGTTTTGGTTTAATTCTCGGTTCCACTTGGTTTGCAGTCACACTAATTTGTTGTTGTTTTTGTTTCTATGTATTTTAACCCACTTAAAAACTGTCTTCTTTGCTTATGTTTTCTTTTCTTTATTTTTTTGCTTATTATTCTATTATTTTCGTATGATTTTATTGTGCCTGGCTACTCTCTCCTCTCTTTCTTTCTCTTTTTCTCTGGCTTTTTTTTACTTTTTTCGTATTTTATCGCGCTCTCTTTCTACCTCTCTCTCTTTACTTTATTTTACTGGATTTTTTTCTTTCTTTCAAACGAACAGTTCTGGGTGATGACTGTTGGTTGCTTCTTTATAACACTTATTAAGGGGAAACCTGTTGCTTCCAGAGAATGTTTTCACTTGACATTGTTATAGTCTGCGTGTGTGTGTGGTGTGTGGTGTGTGCTGGTGTGTGTATACCGGGCGCTCGTTTGTGTGTTGGTATTGGGGCGGTGTATCTGTGTACGGATCTAACTTGGTTTACAACTGTTGGCCGGTTGGCTGCTTGGCTGGATTTAACTTGTTGCATGCGCTCCTTTTCGTCGGTTTAAATATTTGGCGTTAACATTAATTGAATTATTAACTTAACTTTTTTTCCCGATTCGGAAACACTTGATTTTCATAGAAAATAGTTATTATTTATTTAGATTTCAACGTTTCAATTGATTTAATTAAAATTTGTATGTGTATTTCGTGTGTGGTGTGTGTGTTGAATGGAAAAGTGAACCGCTTTCAAAATGGCTTTGCTCGGGGCCCGTGGATAATAGCGTTTAAAATGTGTAGTTAATATCGTTAGCGTTTTAATAACAATATGTATGGATGGTAGCACACAATTAGAATAAACTGTCCGTAGTGCGACTGCAGCCAAAAACGGTACTAAACTAAATGTCGGTGAAATTCTTGTGAATGCGAACGAACGAGCAAATCGAGGAGACGTCGCTCCGCTGCCAGCGTCGCTGCCTGAGCTCTCTATCTCTCTCCGAGGCGCTCACTGTCCCACTCTGCCGCACACACACTGGGGGCCACCTAGGGTTAAGAGAAAATGTCTGAATTATCAGGGTCTCTCGCTCTCCCCCACAACTGTTGCTTACGCTCTCTGTCTCTCTCTAAATGCCGGCAACAGAGGCCAGAACTTTGGCTTGAAAAAAGCTCGAATTATAGATACTTTCACATTTAAAGATACTTTTGCTATTTCAGTTACTCAGCCTGAGATGCATTTAACTTGTGAAGAACTAAGATAGATTCTAAATTCTTTTAAGGAAAATAAATGGTAAAATGTCTCAGAACTTAGCAGAAACTTGGTAAGGAAAGTATCTTTAATTTTATAGAAGTCATGATTTTCTTAATAAATTAAACTAAAAAGTATCTACAAATTTCTTAAGTATCTTTAAGGTATCTTAATTAGTAATATTTAAACCACAAAAGGAGTATTAGTATCACATGTTAAACTCTTCTCTTGAGTTTCCCTACCAAAAACCTCCTTCTAATATCTTTTTCCCAAGGTTCTTAACCACAGATCTACCCCTGAGATACTCTGTAACATGCGGGCAAGCCGGCTTCATATTTAAACTCTCTCTCTTGGTATCTCTATCTCTCTGAATTCAGAAAAACCCTCTCTCTTAGAGAAACTTTCACGCTCTTTGCGGCTGTGTAAAGTGAATGTAAGCGGGCGTCGCGTCGTAAGCCGGCTTTGACGTCGCGGTCGAGACCCGGAGTCGCATAGGAAAGGAAAACAAGTTTCTTCCGACGCGCCGATCGGCCGCTGACGTCGCTGCTGCTGCCGTTGCGGCAACACATTTGTTAACCTGTTTTTTATTATAGATTTTTTTTTGTGGATACGACGAGTATTTGATTTGGCCTGGCTGGAAGGGGTATGGCCGAAAGGGGCAGCAGCGGAATCCCCGCTCTGCAACCAGACCCAACAACTCCGGCTGCCGCTTGGTAACCACTCGGCTTTGGCTCTGTCTCTGTCTCTGAGCTAGAGGCTCGGGCTCTGGCTATGTGGTCTTGCGCTCTGTTGATCTTGTCAACTTGACCAAGTTATTTGAACTATGCACATGTGCAGTCCATACCGAGAGAGCTTAAGCCGCCTTTTGCTCAGTCATTTGAAGGCTGTTTGCCGGAGTCGGGTTTGGTTTTTGGGATTGGAACCTGGTGCCTGGACTCCATTGCTCCGCTGCTACTGCAACGCAGCGTCAGCGTCGACGGCATAAAGTGAATGTACTTTCAAACCAAAGATCCGGTTTAAAGCTACAGATACAGCGTCAGACGATGACAACGACGACGACGGCGATGTTTTCACAAAACGCTTGTGTAATACATATGGAGAGGCATAGCTCTCGGATCTCCGATCTCGGATACGATCCCCTTGCATGTCATGTATCCCACAGACACAGACAGACCTCATCCATCGAGAAGAGCTTTTGGCCACAAAATTTGTTATTTGTTATTTGTTTTTGTTGTTGTTGTGATTTTAATTTGATTGTATTTATTTTAAACTTATAAAAAATAACAAAAAACAAAATCCCCAATATGGCTTACATAGTAAAAATTGGTAAACGGGTTCAGGTTCGGTTTCGGTTTGATTATCGCATTGAAAATCCCCTTAGACATATCACCGGGACTGGACCCCACCACTCACAGATCAATGAGCTCCGATAGAGGGATCATTATAAGAATGCCCTTTCTACGGGTTAGAGTACATTGATTTTTTAAGAGATTTTGTGGTAAAATAGAAAACTTGCTGAAGGTTCACAAAAAACAGACACACATCCTTAATTTTTAATTAATTTGCTAATTATTTATAGCTGGCATGACATTTCTCCAATAAGCACAAAGAATTTCTCTAAATTTAATTGACTTTCCTTCTATAACAAAATTTTGTTACACTTTCTAATTAGTAAAAGTTATAAAGATGATCTTCTCTGTCGAATTATGATTGATTTCAAGTTAGGGCTTATTACTGATTTTGCCAGGCTAGATGTAAAGGCCTTTCCCCTCTTGTTCCAATATATAGCGAATATATATAGATATATATCTTACCTACTTGAATCACAATTCCATCAACAACATCATCAATGTGCATTGTGAGTGCTGAGCTGAACTGTGTGTGTGCCTGCTTTGGGATTGTACATTAAATTTCATTTGCGAGCCGCGAGACTGTGTGTAATAATTCGTCATGCTGGCCGCATTTGAACCCGCATAGCCGCTGCTGCCGCCTCAGCCGCAGCCTCAGTCTCAGCCTCTGGTGCCGGGTAAAGCCGCAGCTAGCCGGGCTGGGCCATTCCCAATATTCCCTCCAAACACCGCCCCTAATTTAGCGAGGCAGAAAAATGACTGAATGACTGAATGCTCTTACGCCGCTCTTACGTTCTCTTTGGGAGATCGTGCTGGTGCTGGTGCTGGTGCTGCTCTGTTCAAGTGGTTTTTACAGTTATATAGTATATATAGAGAAAGAGAGATACATTTGTATCTTATGGCTGGCACAAATATTTTTCGCCACTGACGCTTATTCGTATATTTTTTTTCCTTCATTTTTTTCTCTCTTTTATTATTATTTTGTATATTGTATTTGATTTGTGAATCACATCGGAATAAGTTGTGTGAGTGAGTGAGTTGTGGCTGGGTTGAGTGTTCACTGGAAAAATAAAGATATAATTCAGTTGTTGTTGTTGTTGTTGAGCGGAAAGCCGGAGACAAGACAAGACGTACTACTATAAAGGTGTCTGTTTTAGTCTTGGAACACTCTTCCCCCGTCAACTGTGGTTCCTGTTTATCTGCACTAACATTTTAATCTGAGATACTTGAGATTTCTTTTTTAAAATATAATTTAGCATTATGCCAAGAGAAACTTCTGATTAGATAATTTAATAACTTCCCCTGTATGAATGAATTTTTGTTATTGCGGATTCCAGTTGTTATCATTTCTGTGATTCGAAAGAATAACAATCGAGCTTCATAAATATTTGGCTACCATGTTTTCGTTTCGTAATTGTAAATCCATAAAAACCTTAATTCCTGAAGAGGTTGAACGCACTCGAACATGATAATTTAAATGCTATCTTAACCTAGAATACAAGTTTCTTACTCCAAAACACACATGTTCGACATTCAGATAAGGATTTTCTTTATTTCAGGACACAAAGGACGGCTTATCACTTCAGGAAATTTAATGACTCAGCCAATATCTGAGTTTAGGGTCCCGTCCCTTTCTGTATTCCCAGCGGGTTCGGAGGTTTCTTATCGTTAATTATTTTTGGCATAAATTGTCCCTGCCTTCCTCAAGCATTTAAATGCAATTTGTCCATAAATAAATCTGCCACAAAACGATTGTGTTGTAGTTTTATTCGAATTCTTTTCGAGTTCTAGTTGATATGTTTTATTTATTCAAAAATTCTTTTGTTTAATGATGTACTATTATTAGCTCTACGAAAAAGCAGCTGTGTGTTCCTCGGAAAAATACGAAATGCATAAAAAAACATATGCCATGGCATCTAAAAATATGAATGCTCTCATAAATTGATGACTTTCCAATGCAAAACAAAATATTTAGCAGGACATTGATCTCTGGCAGAAGTTGTTAATTGCATTTAGACATTCCTCACTTAGTCATTTGCCAGTTTTGAATAGCTGAAAGCGACAGCAAAATAGGCTATTGAATACTCTTCTGACCTAGTTTCATCATTATCACTTTTTGACAAAAGCAGGCAGCGTTGAAGATCGTACCTCGTACCTCGCACCTGTGTACCTGCTCTCGCGAGATACGAGATACGCATTTACTTTTGTCTCTAAAAATAATAAATGATCTCATTGTTGAATTTATCGCTTCCCTCAGGACATTTTATGGAAGAAAGATGGTGTCATCGATCGTCACTTCATGGAAATGTATCTTTCAACAGTGGCAAAGCGATATAACCACGATTTTAAAATAAATGTCAGTACATGTGGGATTGTAAATTAAATACATACAATTATTCGTCGATCGAAGCATTTATATCGGTGTGTAAACATACGCAACGTCGCAGACATTTCGCCGTCGTTGTCGTTACAACTGAATCCACAACGTCAGCGCCTTGGACTTGTCTCGTATCGCCTCGTCATGTGCATTGAGCCAAGTCTTTTGTTCTAGCTCGATCGATGTTTTCCCCGTCATCCGTTCTGTCCCATCTGTCAATTGCATTTAAAGCAAATATCGCTTATAAGAAATGGGCTATAATAAAGAACGAATACTGGCTGTATGGCAACAACAAAAGATTGGTTACGTTTGCACTTGTGTAAACACAATTTCAGAAAGAGAACTTCACTACCTGTGCTTCTTGTTGATTTTATTTTTATATTTATATATATATTTTTTTTTTGTATTTTCTTTCCTCTTACAGGTGCACGATAAAGTTAACCAACATAGACCGGCAGGGACCAGTGCTTATTTCTGTCTTATCGTTTTATTGGAAATGCTTGACAATAAATTAGATTTTGTGCAAATTCTATCGTCCGTCTGTTGGATCGATCCACTCAATGGTGTCCGCCATGATGGTGCAAATAATGGAAAGGAATACGAATACCAAAGAAGAAATACACCCCGGGCAAATCGCAGGTTCGTGTGATTTATATCATAACAAAAAGCTGGAGAGCGAAAAAAGAAATGGCAAGGCGAAGATTTAATGCTCTACATTGAAGGGAATGGGATAATAATAAAGGCATAGATATAGAAATGTTACAATTTAATTAAAGTTACCAAAATGCAAGATTATCCTGTACTGAATAAAGAATAAAGAAAGCTCTAACCACCTTTTGAGGCCTATAAGCCAGAAGGCCTTAGTCTCTCTGGCTCACTTCCTTGCAACTAGGAATTGTATTCATTATTTCAATATTAATAAATAAAATAAATAAAGTGGTAACCCGGCAATTAATCAGCTTAATTATAATTTTTACAAATGTATATATTTTAATATAAGTTTACTAGACATCTTTAATTTATTAAAATATTTTTTAAGGGGAAACTATTTTTAGTTACATCTTTCACACTTGTCATAATGCTTTCCTTAACGTTTGTATATAAAACAAAGTCAGGGTACCTTCAAGTCGAGTCTATTTTTATCCAACAACACATTTTCTTGCCTGGCCTCTACGTCTTTTGGCTATCCATAAACAAAATACGGCCAATGCGGCGTTTGTTGTTGAGGTCAATGATTTCTGTTGCGTTGTCTCTTTTTTCACGCTTTTTGACGCTTTTTTCCTGTGTGTGTATATATATTTTGTGTGTGTGTTTGATAGCATATTGAATATTAATTTTTAAAGTTTTGCGGCTTATGTAAACACATTCAGCAAAATAATAAGTGGAACCAGCTACCATCGCTGTAATGTCGATTCTGCAAGAAAACGATGATGACATAATGGAAGATAGTCTTCAAAAAGGTTGAGAGGAATGCTGTGTGTGATTCACGAAGACCAGAATATTTTGTAATACAATGAACCTCGCATGGTCTAGAGTTATCTTGAAGGTCTCCTCGCCTTTGATAAAATGATATTCAATTAGGCTAAAAAGAAATGCATGTCGAGTGTGATTTTTTCGGGCATAAATATAATGGTGAAACCAGAGAGTTGCCTCAGTAGAAGATTCAAGTCGCAACCCACAAAATGTCTAAATATTTGATGTACCTGTGCTTTTTGCTCCTGTGGAGTCAGCAGTCAAGTGCCGATCACTACGATGAGTGTGATGGGGCAGAGGACGAGTCATTTGTCCAAAGCTGGGATAGTTGCCAGTCGTATGTGTACTGCCAGGGGGAGGATTCTGTGAAGGGTGACTGCGATGAAGGTGAATACTTTGATGCCGAGACTGGGGGCTGCGATGTGGCTGCCAATGTACAGTGCTTTCTGGACGAAGTCGATGAACCAGCCGAACCTGAGCCTGAGCCCGAGGAAGAGGAGGAGGAGGTGGTGACTCCAGTCACTCTCCAGCCAACGGAACCAACGACAGAGGCACCTACGGAAGTGGATTTCCTGAATATTGCACCCGTTGTAAAGCCAAATTGTCCCATCAGCGATGATCCCAGTCAGGTTATAATGATGCCCAGCAACGAATCATGCACCAACTATTATCTATGCTATCATGGACATGCCATGGAAATGCACTGTACGAATGAATTGTATTTCAATGCCTTGACCGGGCAGTGCGATCGCCGGGAGAACGTTCAGTGTTCCGTAAGTTTTTTCATTCAAGATTTAAGATTCAATATTCAAGATAATAATACTAAATGCTTTTTGCAGCTGGAAGATCCCCGGGATCACAAGTGCCTGCCCCACATGACCGAGTTCTTTCCGCATCCGGATAAATGCAATTATTTTTACTATTGCATCAAGGGATTTTTGACTTTGCAACAATGCCCCTTCTACTATGGCTGGGACATTGAGCGAAGGAGTTGTGTGCAGATAAATGTGGCGAAATGTTACGGAAACTCCCGACGAACTTAGGGCCGGAAACTCCCAAACTCATCATGGCCTTTTCGGGGGTGTTGTCTACATTTAGCTGATAAGCCGACTTTATTTATTGATAAGTTACAAGATTGTAGCAACATGAGACGTCTTAATTAAATATAACTTATAAGACAAAACCTTGATTGCCGTTTTGGGCTGAGCTATAAAAAGCTTAGCGCGCCGCTCCACTCACCACTCACAGAGATCGAGAATGCAGAAATCTTTGCGCTTGGACTACCTCGTGATCGCATACGGCATTATAGTCGTCGTTTGCGGTATTAATGGTCTAGACATTACGGAATGTAATAATCGCAATGGATTTATAAACAATACTCGTCCCAACTGTAGCTATGCCTACATAAATTGCTCTGGCCAGGACTCAATGTTTTGCTCGGACAACAGGACTTGTAGTGTTAATTTCACTTGCACCGATTTGGACATTTCCACTTCAACTTCCACGGTTTCACCCAATATAACCACAACAACAACAACACCGGCAACACCATCGCCGGTAACACCTACCGCCTCACCTTCGGATGTGCGACGTCAGTGTCGTCAAGGTGTAACCAAAAGGTTTAGCTATCCACAAAATTGTAACTACTTCTACTACTGCGTTGATGGCTTTCTACTTGTGGAGCAATGTCCCTTTGGATATGCATTTGATGCGGAAACTGGAGCATGTGGTGGTCTCATACGGAACAGTGCCAACTGTACAATGAAGTAAAGAGTTGGAAACAAGAAACAAATTGAAAAAAATGAACTTTTAATTAGGCCTTCTTGTATCATGTCAAATAAAAATCATTATAGCTAGAAAATAAACTGAATTAAGAGAGAGTCTTATCGCAAAAAAACAACACCCAAAACGAAACACCTATAAAGAAGGCTCTGATCGGGAAGATGAGACAGTTGAGAGCCTATATGTGGCAGCTATTGATGGTCTTTGCCTGCCTGTCACCTGGCTTCGACCAGGTGCGGTCGGTTTTTCTCGAAGAATGCAAAGGAGTGATTATTAATAAAGTGTCTAATCCTAATTTGGACTGCAGCGAATTCGTGCATTGTGATGGAGATGATTCCTACTACTGCAACGGAGATTGTAGGGAGCCCGTTGAGTGTTATATAGAAGATATTACTACAGAAGTTCCTAGAGAAGTGACAACTTTAAGACCGCTGCCCCCCAGCACCTCCACGGAAATATCCTCGACATCAGAAGAACAACCTAAGCCAGAAAGCACAACCACCAAAAGCACCACTACTTCGACTTCAACTTCAGCTTCAACTACAAGCACCACTTCTACACCAAGCAACGATATCCATGTGATCTGCAGGACTAGTGGCAAAAATGGAGTTTATCCCTATCCCCCAAATAGCAATTACTATTATCAGTGTCTATCGGGTTACCTTCTACTCCAGCAATGCCCTCAGAATTTTCATTTTGATGTGACTCAGGGACAGTGTATTTCAACGAAACCGTATCGCTCATCGCGTTAACAGTTGTAATCAATTTCTGATCTTTGTATCTTTGTAATAAAGTCGATAATGAACCGTGTTCTTAAGCAAATTAATTTCTGATAAAAGCCAACACCCAAACTCGTAGGGAAAGAAAACACCAAATACTCCATACCCCATCGATTCAGTTCAGTTTTCCTATCGAGCCAGAGAAGATGTTCTCCGTTTTTGGATATAGTTTCTTAATATCCTACCTATTTCTGGGCCTTTGCCTTGGGGATGTCTTTGAGGAATGCAATGAGGGAATTAACTTGGCATTCATTGCCTCACCAAAGAGCTGCGCCCATTACATTTTCTGCAATGGCGATGAATCATACGATGGTGAATGTGAGGACGGCGAATACTTTAGCTCCGATATGGAAATGTGTGAGCCAATGGGAGATATTGATTGTCGCACGGGACTGGCCTTAACAGACAATAACTCTACGGAAGTTAATTCCGTAGCTCCTGATACTTCCGGTGATTCTTCTTCAACTTCTGCTGTGGTAAACTCAACTGTGGCTCCCACCTCTGCAGTTGTTACTGTGCGTCCGTCAAATAATGAAACTGGCACCACTCCAACGACAGTAATATCTCCCGGTATAGAGGTGATTGTGGCCAATATGTGTCCACAACTGGATAATCAAAGCCGTATTGTATTATTGCCAAATCAGAACTCCTGCTCTGATTATTATATTTGTTATCGCGGCGAGCCGCTGCCAATGAGCTGTGCTGCCAGTTTGCATTTTAATTCCCGCACTGGCAAATGCGATCATCCGGAAAATGTCAAATGCATGGTGGGTTGCAATGAGGTTTATTGGTATTTATGAAGCTATTAATAAAATAATTCTTTATTTCAGACAATGACATATAATCCCAGAGAGCAATGCAAACGCAATACCATTGATGTATATCCCCATTCTGATAATTGTAATTACTTTTATCAGTGTCGTCTTGGTTATTTGATAGTCCAGCAGTGCCCTTTCTTCTATGGTTGGGATTACGAGAAGCGATCCTGCGTAGCGCTAAGTCAGGCTAAATGCTATAACAAAGCGCAAATGCAAATGAAATTAAAATAAAGATAAACACCCAAACTTTAAACTCATCTTATACAGAATGTAAAGAATATTATTTAAATTATATATTGGTTGCATAAAATAAAAAATGCGTGAATAAAAAGGCTTTAAAATTGAAATTTCTGATCTGTAGACATTAAGATAAGGCTTTCAATACATTTCTGGGAGTATTGTATATTTTATTGCTTGCTAAATCCTGAAAACAGGTTAAAGTAGACTAATTAACATAAGTCATTATAAAAATATAAGAACAATCTTAAAATCATATTCATAGAACCCTAGACCATTATCCGCCTTGTTATTTTCACTAGTAATATATATAAAAATTTCCCTTATTACTTCTCCTAGAACCATTTAACCTTGAATCATTTTGAACTTTATCAAAAAGTATCTTGTGATTCACGAATTTGGTTCATATCTTTTTGCAAAAAGATAGAAACCTTGGAACCAAAATATAGTTGCTAGAACCTTCAACTAGTTCGATAGGAAATGAAAACTCTATGACCGATATGTTAGACTTTTTTCTTACAAGGACAATACTTATCTTTAGTTCATGAAATATCTTTCTAGGCTAATCTCAACTCTCTCTTCGCCACAATTTCAAATTAAAAATTAAAGATGTAGTTTAGTGCCAAACGAGATATTTTATCGGGGTAACCACGTTCTTCTCTTTTTGGCAAAAACAAAATAAGCATAGTGTTATCAACTCCGTTTACATGCTTTTGAAAATGTTAATTTTCTGATACTGATGAAGGCGCCGTTTGTTTGGCATATATGCCAAGTTCTTCAGGCATTACGAAATTAGAATAAAACTGCGCTTTACTGGGGTCTGACACACGAATAAAAACAACGATGATGATGAGCCTATATAAGAAAGGTAAGTATTAAGTTATATCCAATGAAATATGATTAATAAATAGGTTTTCTTGATTTGTAGTTTTCTGTTTAATGATGAGCTGTCTCCTAGCCTTAACACTAGGCCAAAAAGGTGACTGGCGACTCCAGAAGCCCACCAATTCTGTGACCATACGCCAGAGTGGAGGAAGCTTTTGTGCCAATCATTTGGTGGGCGAATTTGTGGAGCATTTAGAGGATTGTCATATGTTTTATCTGTGCGTGGAGAATGGCGATGCTGTCCTGGCCTCTTGCCCACCCACAATGCTATTTAACTCCGAGAGCCGACTTTGCGACACGGCAGGCAATGTGAGGTGCCGGAATGGCACAAACAATGGAACTCCATCCGGAGACGGAGGCGGAGACGGAACTGGTGACAGTGATCCTAACAACATGGTCACGGATGCCGCCACTTATTGTGCTGCTACACAAACGCAACAGCAACAGTCCAGCGATCGGATTGTTTATGTCGGCAGCTCGAGCAGCTGCAGCAAGTATTACATTTGCTACTACGGCCAGGCCATATTGCAGGAGTGTAGCTCGCAGTTGCACTGGAATGCAATGACCGGCAAATGTGATATTCCGGAGAGAGCTCAGTGCACGTTGGGGGCCCAGGAGGAGCAGGAGGAACTGAGGCCACCGAATGGTAATTCCAACAGCAGCCCGGGCGGTGCCATTTCGAATGATCTCATCCATTGCCCGGCCTACGGTCAACACTTGTATCCGCACATGCAACGCTGCGAATTCTTCATTTATTGCGTCAAAGGTCATGCCAGCCTGCAGCAGTGTCCCTTTTATTATTTCTTTGACATTGCCACGAAAAGTTGTCAATGGTCGCGGACGGCGTTGTGTGTGCGTAATTTGAATTTGTCGCCGTTAATAAAATAAAAATCATATTTTTCTTAGATTTATTTTTGAATTGCGTTTTGGCGGCACTTTTTAAATATGTATTTATTTCCCGCTCTTAATGTGTACACACTGGCATCTAAAGATATCGATATGGCCCCTGCAAGGTCTCACAAATTCTAAGTTATTATTATTTTTAAGCTTTATATTTTCATTTAATTTTCATAAATTAAACATTTTTAATTATTAAAAATCAAACCTCTGCATTTTAAGTTTTAAAATAGTTGTAAAAAGTCTTGTACTGCTATCGAGTAGCGACTATCGATGTCTTTTTATTGGTCCATCTCTAAAAAAGTGAATAATATAAGAATATCGAATTTTCTGTCACCACTCAAACCCCCAGACCCCAAAAAAGTCAAAACAATAAAATTTTTTTTGTGTTTCGGTCTTTGGGAATATTAAACTCAAAAGTTCACGTCCAAAGGCGGCAGGTAATCTATGCAAACAACCAACAATCTCTTCCAGACTTCAACTACGGCAAAAGGGCCGAAAAAACTGCAGGTGGCCAGGTTTGAAGTGACTGGAATCTTCTCGAGAAATCTCTGGGTGTCCGTCGGGCCAAATGTTTGAGAATTTACGCGGTATATTCCGCAAGCGACGTCGCTGCGAGGGAGACGCCACGCCCCCGACACCACCGCCGACGAAGTCTCCACCACAACCGCCCACGGGGCCAGTGCTGCTGCCCCGATGGCCGGACGAGGAGGAGTCCCAAGAGTCCAACGATGGCTTTTGTGCCTCCTGGTCGGACGCACAGGCCGATGATAGGTAATTGAATTCTCCGCATTCACGCTTCCTTCTCTATCTTCTTGCAGCCTGCTTGCCTACGTGTGCGTGTGTGTTTGCGCGATGTGAAACAAATAAACAAAATCGAAAATAAAAGAGTTAGACAAATAAAAGCAGCAAACAAACGTCAAAAAAATATCACACACTGCCCCGCTCCGACACCCACTTAGGAAAGAGCTTAAATACATTCCAAAAAAAGGTAGCCAGAGCAGCAGCGAGAAACAAAAAAAAAAAGAAACTAAAAACGAAAACGAAAAACCATTTAGCAGTAGGCAGCCGTCGATTCAGGGCAGGCAATAAACACACCATCAGCCGGAAATTGGCCAAGTCACTCTGGAGGATACGGAGCCGCAGGATATGGAAGTTGATGCGCCATTAGCGCAGCACAACAGCGACAGTCATCATCAACATCAGCACCAGATCTCGCCCAGCGCTTACAATTCGGAGTCATCAATGAATTTCGATTACTTGCAAGATCTCCGAGCTGGCGCCATGGCCGCCTCCTCGTCCACAGCAGGATCGGTTGGTGGGAGTGGTGGCGGCAGCGGCAGCAGCAACAGCGGCTCCTATGGACTGGTCGACGACAGTAGAGCTTTGGACAGGTTGTTATTTCCAATCAATCCTACATAAAACCAAATGAAACAAGAAAAAAACATAAAACAACCAACGTAGCGAGAGCACAATCTATAATTTCTTAGCTATTATTATTTCTTCATTCGATTTCTTTTTGTTCCAATAACAAATCAATAATGGTGATAGCTTCCAAAAACTATCTGCTGACGGACGCGCCCACACAACACACACACAAAAATGTAAAAAAGCGTTGTGCGAGCGCCTCGTTTCGTAGACTTCGATTCTGGTTATAATTTTACGTAGCCTCTATAAGTGGACAGTCGTCGAGCCGAATCTAACCATCTAACATTGCTTGTCTTTCGTTTCATGACTCCTAACCAAAAAATATAAAAAACAACACTTAACCGACATGATGTGACAACAGACCATATAACGGCAGCGAGAGGTAATAATCATAATCATAATAACTCCGTTCTGTGACTAATCTTTTGGTTGCCTCTTCGCAGGTTTGTCAATATACTGGATCAGCTTGATGCTCGTGTGGAGAAGCTGCGCAAAGATGCACTCAACTTGCAAGAGAAGAAAGACTATCTACTGATGTCCATGGATTTGATTAAGAGCAATGAAATGATGCAGAATATGACTGAAGGTGAGAGAAGTTACCTCTTTAATTTACCTATTTTTTCCTAATCCCTTTTTAATTTATATATTTGCAGGTGAACGTGAGGAAATCATGTTATACATACAGCGCGTCAGCTCTCGCCTGGGCACCGTGGAACTAAATGTCCGCACTGTGCGGGACAATTCCCAGGAGGATTCACTTAGCCAGATTAATGCTTTAATCGATACCATGATAAAAATGGGCGATCCTGTAATTGCACGCCAGCGCTGCCAATTGTATTTGAATGCCTGCTGCAGCAGCTCAATGGATCCATCTGGACACATGGACACTGTGCCCGAGGCCGATATGGGTCCCATTGACAAGAAGTTCGAGAGCGCTCTACTCGGCTGTACTTTGGACGATCAGAAGAATATTAAGAAGCGGCTGCAGGCCTTGATGGGTTATCTGAATAAGCAAACTGTTAGCCATTAGTTTAATTTGTTTTTTATGTGGAACATAAACTATTCATAGAAATTATTATCAAAAACCAAAACGAACGAATTACACATCACCAAGCCAGACGAAACGAATAATAATAAACAAAAATTATAATATGTGGAGGTATTTTGTATTGATTTAATTTATAAATTACCTTTTGAGAGCATTTTTAAATATTTATTCTACTTAATTTTACTGAATAGCTAATAACTTGGAAAGCACATGTCCTGCGCCTTCAAAACCCGATCACTGAGCACCCATAAAGCCGCATTGGATCCGAAAAATATCTGCTGAATATTTTTGGATGTCAAATAGATGATCTCATTGCCCTCGGCCGTGATGTCTTCCAGCTGAGCACACCGCACCACAGCTCCGAACTTAGGAATGACATAGTACAAGGTGCCAGAGGTATCCATTAACATGCTGCGACTGCTGCCCAGAAGACTGCCCAAGTGTTTGAGTTTAATACCATTTGGAGTATCCTCATCTATTTCCAGTCTGTCCACGTCCACAGTCTGTCTGTAGAGCTCACCATCTTCACCAGCCACAATGAGTTCCCCCTGGAGTCCAAAGGTAAAATCCACTGGCTGAATGGGAAACGATTGATTCATGTTCTCGAACTTGTGGCTTGTCAATGTGCGGCGATGCCAGGTCTGTTCTAGGATGTCATAGGCAAGGATTTCGGGAACATGATGGCCCAAAACAAAGTAAATGTGTCGCTCTTGCTCGCAACCCGAACCCAGCTTGGGTCCCATTTGCACCACCAGAGATTCAGTGTCGTTCACACCAATATACTCTCCACAGTCGATCCTCAAGAGCTCTGCATTGTTGCGTATTAAATCGAAAACAAATAACCTCGGCGAACACTTGCTGGCGGGGTATCCCGTGTCCATTACCCACAATCGATTCAGGCTATCCACCTGAGACCAGTGAGCCTGCTGCAGGCGCGAGCAATCGCTGTGATCTCCATTCGCGTGAACTTCCCGACGAGGAAAGACCACTGTGGGCATGGGAAAGTAAGCAACCGGCCACTGGGCTTCAATTAAAGTTGGCGAGGCATTGTTTTCCACATTCACGCTGAGGAACACCCGGGAGTAATGCATGGACACATGGCGCACATAGTAGCTGGACTCGTTCAAGCCGGATTCGGCCAGCTGCCAGGCGCAGGTCGAGGTGACTAGGATGAAAAACGACAAGCCGAGGATGGGGACATCTGATGTGGCCATCTTAGAACGCGATTTTGCACTGAACTGGGAACTAGAGGTGTGCTTACGTTGTAAGCCAAAGCACGGTGAAGTGCATCAAATTGTCTACCTCAGCATTTGGTGTCGGATATCGTGAAAGAACCCGAATATCGGCGGCGACCTGCATTAATGGGTTCTCATTTTCGTGAGTTTTTCTCTGTTTATGTTTTTTCCCCGCTTCTGAAGAAATGAATTTCAAATTATATAGGTTTTAATCTAATTACCAATTACAATGAGTCATGTCATTATGTCATTGGGGTAAAGTTAATATTATTTTATAGATTTTGAGGTATGTTTGTGCATCTACTAGAATTATAATTCTAGCATTCAAAGTCATTTAAGGTAAATGCACTTTATGGTGGCTAAAAGCATGAACAATTAAACTAAAAAATTTTTATGGAAAGTAAATAATAATATAATAATTTATATAATGTAATACTAATAATTATACAAAGGTAACTCATAATTTTTAAATCATTTAGAGCACTTCTTTCTTTTACAATTTCACACCTGTTTTTCCGAAGATAACATTTATGGTTTTTATTTTTCCTTTTATAAAAAAACCTATAAATCTCATGCCATTTTAAACAGTTGTCATAAAATATTAACAAGTTTAATGACTCCTTTAATGATTAAGTTCGCATGAAATTCTTGTTAACTGAACCTACCTTAAGTGTTTTACCAAAAGTCATTTATTTCGAAAAAAAGTACAAAGCTTATAAAATTTTAGTTATCGGAGCTTTGAGTCTTTTTTTTTTTTGTATAAAGATTACTTTACAATTTTGCTTTGGGAATTGCCAAAAGGATAGACAGAGTAAATCCCCCAATGGTTCTTGAATTTATAGTTTACGAGTACCCAGTATCAGGGCTTAGTCATTGATAACAACCATATACTTTCCTGATTAATAATATTTTAAAAATAGAAGTAACTTTCTAGGAAAAACAACCTTTTTTTCTAGACACAATGTTGTGACTTGTCTTTAATCAATCTAGACCGAAGGTCTCCTATCTGCTTCCGAATTTGTTAAGCCATTTGTCTTTGTCAGGGACTTGTACTTTTCCAGACATGGCTTTGTTATTTTAATCAAAATTGTATTATTACAAATTTTTGGTGTAATTTTTAAAATTGTTCTTATTTGGTATATTAATTTTTTATAACCACACAAGCCATGTGCAGGGTAAAAAATCCACGCATGGCATTACTTGGCGTAATTATCATTATGTCTTCCATAATACTACTTGTCTTAGCTTATATATATATTTGGTATTATGATGGCCGTAGCGCGAAAGAAAGAAATAAATTTTGAATATAATCTTTTATTGCCAAGTTGGTTGTAATGTCCTCTCAAGACTCATAACTCACATTCACGGGGAAAGAGTGTAAGCTCTATTTTCCAATATCTCTCTCAGAGTCGCTATCGTCACTGCCCTGGCATGGCGTTAATTATAACAACGACTGAGGGTCGTTATCAGTTTATTGTTCTTTCCACCCAACCGATATGATTAAAGCTTTCGATACTAAGCACCTGTCGCCCCGAAATGCTCCATTGGCACTCACAGCCCTTTCAGTTGGTAATTTGCGCTGGTCAATAGCACAACGCGATCCCGGAAAACCTTAACTGGAGTATATATTTATTAAATATCCGTCAAATATCTCACCATGTGCAACGCTCTCTGTGAATGCCTGAAATGCCCCGGCAAAGTTGTGTGCTGGTAAGTTTCCACCTAGCCATCCTGTGACTCATGATTGATCACAATGGGAGATATTTATCTATATCTATATTCCATTTTTGATTTGGGATGTTTTATTCGCCGGAAGAAAGCACTTGTGATAAGGTTTTTGGGTATAGAGTGAGGTTATCTATATAGAAAGGGGTTTTAGTTTATTAGGAAAGTTTTTTAAATTCGGGTTTTAAGCCCTGTTAGGTATTAAAGGGAAGTTGAAGATGTTTATACTATCAACTAGGAAGTTGCTTAAACAATTCCTAAACATTTCCCTAACGTTCTTTAAGTTTTAAAATAATTATGAATCATTTCCGGTATTCCATGGGATAAGGCTATTCAGGATTACTTTAAATATTCAAGAATAAAACTTTTAAAGCTATATTAGATTTAGAAAAATTACAATTAAGTAATACTTTAAAGGATAGATAGATTGTCATGTATACTCCCTTATGACTAATATTTTAATAAATAGTTTTATATATTTAAAAACCCTTCTAACCCAATCTTTCTATATCCTTTCAGCTGCTGCAATTGCGCCTGCAAAATGCTCATGAGCATCATCTTCTCCGCTCTCCTTATGATCGTAGTTATTGGATTGATAGTCTACTTCACAGTATTCTACCACAAGGATAAGGATACCGATGAGGTGCAGAAACAGATGGCCAAGATGGCACCAATTGTGAAGCGCAGCATACGCGATTATTTTAATAAGGAATACTAAAACTGTGGATGTGAATTTATATACTATTTTTAGGCTAAATTAATAATAATAATTCGAAAAACGAACCGAAACTGAAACGGAAACCGATACCGAAACTGAATCAGGCCAAAGCGTTGTTTTAATCTAATCTCAGGCTCATAATGGGATTTTTTCTTATCTAATAGATTGTACGCTCTACACAATTGAATGAGCTATTTATGCGCTTTAAAGAGAGGTTGGGTCTTTGGCCGGTTATTTGTTGATAATAATAATAATAATTAGTGAAGAAAATGTGAGTCACAGTGTGCTTTCCAGCTAGCTTTTCCGGTGTGACAAATAAGCTACAGTAATGCCTCGTCAAGTCCAAATTTGTTACCTATGCTAATCAATAATATTTTCACTTAAACAACTAACAAAAGTTCGCATATATCAGGTTTTTTGTACAAAGAGAGAAAGGAAACTGTGAGAGGGAGACGACCCGCAGGGAAACCCCTCATTACACACATTTTCCAATGTTTCAACCAGCTGTTTTCCTAGTTTTTGTGTATACCATTAGTTCGGGTAGATCAGGTAGGTAGGTAGGCAGGATCGCTGGTCCGAGGGTTGAAACCCTGTCCCCTGACTGGCTTCAATCACTTTCTGGCTTTCAGTTGCCCGCCAGCCAGCATCAGGTTCACAATGACCTCCGATTCCACGCTATACTACACCGCCGTCGAGGATATGTTCAAGGAAATGTTAACAATAGAGGTTGACGACTCCGTTCACGAGAATGAAAAGAAAACGGGATTGGGATGGGGTTCAGGTTCTGACTCAGAGACCCCGAAGCGTTGTGTGCAATTACGAAAGCAAAAATTGTTTGCCCAGGACACCACGGGTTTTGTGATAAGTCGCCGATCTCCCAAACTGGAGTCTAAAATCAATATGGAACTACATTTGTCACCCGGCAGGAGACGGGAGCTGCGGGCTGAGGAAATCCTTCAACTGCGCAAAGATCGAGCTACAAAGGAACGTCAGAAGCCGCCCCAGAGACGCCTTACCTTGCGGATATAATTAAAGCGATCTGAACCATAGTCCAGTGTGTTCCCCCGATCACAGTGCTTCCCCTTGTTGTAGGCTTTACTCTAAGATTTTATACTAAGTTCTGCTAAGTATGCCATGTATGAATATCTGGCTGGTTGTCAGAGATCACTTTTAGGGTTTTGTGATTATATTTTACCATTTTCTGTGCCATTAATAAATACTTACTTTAATTCAAAAATGTGAACATTTTGTTTCAAAATTAAATAATAATTTGGGTTCTATAGCTTTTTTTAATAATAAATTTTTCTTTTTAAATAAGATCTTCAGAGACTTTTACAGTGCATACTCTATCTGAGAAGTATCAGATTTAACTTATTTGTATTACAAGAATTTCTGCTCTTCGTAAGTAAAAAAATCTATTTTCAATTAAAAATAACATGAAAATTGGTTTAATAATAAATAACAATTTTAAAAAGTTTCTAGAAATTACAGCTAGGGTTTTTACCATAAAATGGATTACCAAGGAAATCTAAATTTTTATTTCTATATTTTTTAATACCTTAAACGCCTGCTTGCATAAACAATGATATAAATTATTTAACTTTATTTACATAACCATTTCAAGCTATATTTAAATGGGTGAGTTTGAGCTGTGAGGGCTTTATTTTGGAGATAGATCTTGGAGACCACACTCGCCGTCAAGATGCGATGCTTCAGCTACATCCTCCCTCTACTTGGTGAGTTGGAAATGCAATAAATCAGGGCATTTCAGCATTTTGTATCTTCCTCCTTTAGGTCTCTTTATTTTGGTAAGCAGTGAAGACTGCCAGGATACCTGTCCAGATGAATTTGATGTCCATTGTGCCACCGATGGCACTTGTTACCTCCCCACCCTAAGTGCTTGTTTGGCCGAACAGCAATCGTGTTATCGTGAGAAAAGGGGATTGCCAGGTAAATAATACTAATTATTATTTTATAATAATATTAACATAAATATTAACATTATCTTATAGCCTTTACAAGCATGCACAGAGGATATTGCCTCTGGGGCTTGCCTAGATGCAAGGTCTACAAGGACTAAAAAAAATATCTTTTCTAAGCGGAGTTTCAAACCTTTTGATCTATGATGTAGACAAAATGTAACATTTTTATAAAAATATATAAATGTATATGTGGTATACTTATTGTATAATTGTGATTTCTTGTCTTTATTAGTCCTATATTTGTATTTCTCAGGACAAATATAATAAAGATGGATTTATTATTTAAAATTCTATAATTTTTAAGTATTTATTAATTCCCATGTTCCCATCTACCCCGTAGACAAATGTACAAGTGTTTTATATTACACCAAAATTTGTTGGTCCATTTTTGTATAATAAATATAATACAGAAGGTATAAAGATCGATTAAAATATTGTACTTCTTAGGTAATATCTAATAATAATAATGCCTGAAGGTATATTTAAATTATTTTGCATAATCATTTTCATTTACCATTTAATGAAACATCATAAGTTTTAATTACATTTAAAATGTTGTTTCCCTTTTGATACAAACATTTATTAATCTTGTATGTATCTTATCTTTATAGTTTTTTGTTAAAAGAGGTTAATGATCTTGCCTTTCCCTATTCCCGATTAGGGCTTTCTTTGCCATTTAAGTGCTAACGACTTCTTTCAACTTGAAGATTAGGCGAGTCTAGCCTTCGGGATCTATCTACACAATCACTTTACCCTTGGCAGGAGGCTTAACTTGACTTAGCAACGATTAGGCATTAAAGATGAAGCCCAAGCCACTTGAAATCGGTGTCTAATCTGCAAAAGGATTATAATTTATTATACCTAATTGCCAAAGGCACTTAGAAAACGTTTAAATTGAATTTAAGTAAAGAAGTTAAGCTATTTGTTGGTTTTGTGAAATTACTAATTTAAGATATGACTCATCTACTTAACTCTATAATGAAAGTACCTTAAGGTTTATATATAAATCTTATAGAGCACCCATCGACCCTTATCGGAAGCAATGACAATTCAATTTTGTCTCTTGATTCAGAACTACTAATTTTGAAAACAAAATGATTTGCAAATATTTGTATGCTGGTGTCGCCTCCCCATTTACTCTGCAAGTCCCCTTCGATTACATATTCTAGGACAGAGGACAGAGGAAGCCCCAATGACCTTTCCCTTTTCCCCCCGCCGAGTGAGCGAAATCTTGTGCAACCCATGTGCACGCGAACTCCCGACGCTCTTTCGGACTCATTGATACGATCAGTGGGTACACCTTCCAACCTCCCCGTACCGATTCCCCCTATATAGTAGCATTATCAGCTCGTGCCGGACACATACAAAGAAAGCGTGAGATCGCCTCGCCTCTGGTGTTTGTTATGTCTATGCCGCGTCTGTCTCTGCTTCTTGACGGGGCCAGCTTATAACAGAAAATCTTGTAAAATTCGCCATGGCCAAAGGATTGGGTATTTCCAACTGAAATTTGGTCAGTTGGTAGATTTAGACCTAAGCTATGTACTGACCAAAAATCTTATAAATACCTCTTTTAGGAGCCCAATAAACCGAACGAGATTCTCACTCCTCAGGCGATACCCCGATTTTAATGATTCTTTCAGAATCAGATACTTCACCTTCAGGACTATAGCTGGCCTGGGTTTAAGCTTATTCCCTGCATCCTTTCATATAGAAAAGATTTAACAAAAATCATTTTAAATCTTTCGCTGGCTGTAAACAAAAAATGCTATTTTCCCTCGATCACTTTGACTTATCGCCAAACACGCGGCCAACCGGCTTGCCTTAGTGGAAGGAATGAGGGGGCAGGGGACTGCGGGGTTCAAAAGGGGAGCCAGCGAGAGATATAGAGAGAAAGAGATTGTTTAGTGGGTGATTAAGAGAGAGGTCGGCAGGGGGACAACAGAGAAAAGGCAAGAAAAAGTGGTCTTTCGCTCTCTCTCCTAATCAAAATAAATAAGAGCGGTCAAATTCACAGAGTTTTTGGTTTGAAGGCCTGGGATATATAATATCTATATCTTTATATAATCTTGGGGGAAGAGGAAAAGGTATAATTTGAGTAACCTGGAAGAAGTTTGCTTTAAATTGAATTAGGAAATTATTTCTTACTAGTTTTTATATAATAAATAAACCATTTATTTAATATTTCCTAATAATATTCAAAGAAAACTTCTTAACATTACTCTTATATGATATTTCCTAGATAAAAATAAGCCTAACTATTTATCTTTAATATGTAAAACCCTTCATTATCCTCATATCCCATTAAAATCTTTGATTTCTTTAAATTTCCCCTGCTGATCTAATTGACTAAATATATATTAACCACTTGAGGCATTTCCCTGCTAATCAGATCATTGACTATGACTAGGTGCATTTCTTTCTATTTTCTGATCAATTTATGCTAGTCACTAGTCACGCAATTAATTTATAGGCCCTAAAATTAGTTGGAAACCACCGACGAACCGTTTAAGATTAGATCTAAGCTGTTGATAGGTTAGAAGCTTTATAGATTTCAAGGATTTAATCAACTAAACACACAAATATAGCAAAATATACGAAAATAAATAGTGCTAAAGTCTTCAAGAGGTCAGTCACTTTATTGGTTCCGTCCTTGGATGAAAGATATTTCAGTGTTTGCCAAATTTTAGAGCACAAAAAGAAATACTAATCGTTAAATAAATATAAACATATCTGATCAGGTTTCAAGGTCTCAGGATTATTATTAAGGTTTTATAATAAAAATGTTTATGTTAATGTCTTAAATTAAGGTTACAGATTTTTGTTTATCTTGTAAACTAATACGTTTCCCATCTAATTAGATCATTTATATAAAGAAATATATGTAATTAATAATATGAATCTTTCAATTTCATAAAAACTCAATAAAGCTCATATTTCACCAGAATTTTGATGAGATTTCTGTGACAGCAATGCAAACTCATTAAAGTTAAATAAACAGATGACCGAGCAAAATCATTATCGGTGCTGTGTTTACTACCGATAAGGCAGGATCCTTCTGGGACAGGAACTTAATATGACTTGCAAGCTGTTTATCATCCCAGAGATTAGTCTCTCACTTATCAAAATCTGTTTTTTGCGAATGAAATGGATCAAGTTGAATTATATATATTAGCACGTAGAATCTGTGTATTTGCCTAGTCTTTTATCGGTCAGATGCAAGCAAAAGTCCAAGATTATCAACTTTATAGCTTGAATTTAAAAATATATTTTGTCTAATAACAAAAACAAAAGGATTTGGGAGCTTTGGATGGGAAACTGTGTGCTCAGCAGTATAGAAACAAAATTTACACAACGTGACAAGTCCTTGTTTTGTATTTAACAGAGGCTCCAAGCTACATTAAGTGCCCATCTAAGTATTTAAAGTATAATCATATTTTTAAGAAAAAACAAGTTCATAAGCATCACTTTGAGATATCTTTTATTATTAAAATAATATATAAGCATTTATATATTTTTAACCTCTTAAATCTACATAATACACACTTTGTTTTGAACAAGCAAACAAATTAAAAAAGAATTTACCCCCCTAAGTGTACGATCTACGCTTAACATCTATGCACAAGCGGCCATGTCAGCAGTAGAGACCCTGGCCCTCGTTCTGCTCCACATGGTAGTTACAGTACTGGCGCTGGGTGGGTGTCAGGCCCATGGTCTCCACCTCTGCCTTGAACTGCTCGATGCCTCCGACGCCGGCCAGATAGCCATTAAGCTTGGTGGCCACATAGCTGGTCTGCAGCAGCTTGGGATTGAGATTCAGCGAGGAGGCCAGGTCCTTGTGGCCCTGCAGCCGGTATTTTTGATGGTACCTATAGAATAAAAAAAAAAAGGCAGCTTAATAACCTGAATGTATTCACTAGAAAATAGTTTAGTCTTACGCTTCGGCTGGGAAAAAGTTCTCCTTGGAGGCAATCTCCGTGGTGATAACCTCCGGTGCCCTGCGCTCCTGCTCCTCCAGCTTGGAGGCCTCTGCCACCTGCTTTTGCTCCTCATCGTGGAACAGGATCAGAGAGGCATACTGCCTCTTAATCGGCGTGGTCAAACCGTACTCATGGTTGTTCCAGAACAGATCCAGCAGCTCCTTGAAGCTGATAATCGAGGGATCATAGTCAATCTCCAGCACCTCCGTGTGATCGCCCCTGTTGAGATTCGTGGATTAGTACCAGGTCGAAGTGTGGGATTGCAGGAGGAGGAATGGTGATGATGACGATGGGGGAGAAACAGAGAGAAATGCTCGTGTTAGGATGATTAATGTCCTCGTTCCGGACTCTTACATTTTACGGTACGTTGGCAAATCGGAGCTACCGCCGGCATAACCCACGGTGGTGCGCAGGACTCCACGGGTGGCTCCATACAAGGACTCTGCGCCCCAGAAGCAGCCCATGCCAAAGGTGGCGGTGGCCTTAGTCACATTCACATCGTGAACCGGCGAAATGTTGAGCTCTTTCTGTTCATTGCGAACGGTGCTCTGAAAGAAGAAGAAGCAGAAACAGACGATGACGTATGAATAAACATTTTGAATCGATTCTATGACAATATTTTGTAATTTTAAACCGCACCAAAAACAGAAATGTGAGGCCATAGCCATAGCCCGGCAAGCAGCGCATTTTAAATATATAAATATTTTGTAGAAAGCGAGATAATTAAATTTTTAGGGAATTTTTTGTTTGGAGGCTTTGTTCGCTGTGTGTGAAAAAATGAAATGCCGCCAGCATTTCTCTCCCGGACTCTGGTTTTAACTCTTTGCTGCAGCTACAACTCTCTTTGCATTGCCTCCTACATTGCAGTTTGTTCTCTTTAAACAGCTGACTTGAGTTTGCTCACTTAACTCACAGATACGATTGCAAAATCAATTTCAAAATCAAGGTCAATAGCAAAAACCGTTGAAAGAAAAGTAAAAGTAGCTAATGGAAAAGAGCTTTCAATTGTTTATCTCTACACAAATTAAAACACTTTATAAAATATTTCCTAAAACACTTTAAATTATGCTGGTTTTATGCTTGAAAACTTGCCTTGAAATTACGAAACAAACGCGCGAACATTTCGTGTAAACGGCTCAGCTGTTGGGAAGCAACTAAAGCTGGCCAAAACAAATCGCATTCCACTTCTAGCCAACAAAGGTATGTGCTCAGCATGGATGGGGCTTAAATTATTCTCAAACATTAAATGACGGAAACTGGCTTTTATGAGTAAGCGCACATAAAGCAACAAAATTGGCCGTTTGACCTTGTATAGAGTTCAAGAAACTTTAAGAAGCAAATTAAGTAATGACAATTTAATGATTGAAATGATGAACAGAATATTTGGTTCAATATTCATTTTATTAGAATTATTTAGACACTTTTAAGGATATTTACATTAATCACTTTTTAAGGATACAACAAAAAAAAAGAAAGCATTGCAGGACCCTATATTTAATCACACTTTTCCCGAGCATCTACTCACCAGATCCTTGAGCTCAGGATGCGAAACACTTTGGGTAATAGTCAGAGACATGTTTTACTTTTTATTTTAGTTTTAATGTGTTGCTTTGGAAATTGAAAGCAGAACTGATGCATCTGCAGAGGGATCGCTCCAATTTATAGCGCCGCCTCTCCCTCCGCTTTCTATGCGAGAGAGAGCCGAGCTACTATCTTTATCAATTCTGCCCGTTGCTCTTTCGGGCTGCCGGCCCCGTCGCTCTTTCTTCCGCTCACAATTCTTCGGCGATTGAAAACTGCGCAGCGCTACAGGTTTCTTCGTAACATACAGATGGCAGAGATTTGATCAGGGTTAGCAATTTCATTTAATTTGCCTTAAATATTCTAATTTATACAAGTCAAGTGCAGTCTTTTGTGGTCTCTGGATTAATCATTAATGGTTATTTGTTGGGCTCATATTTCAGGCTACTCAAGCGGAGAATAAAGTCCAGCAGAAACATTTGTATTTTGATCTCTTTTGGATTTTCGGTTACATAGAAACCCGGTACGCCGGCCTTTTGTAAAGTAGATTGTTGGTCATTAACCTGCGGGGCAATAGAAGGCACATTATAGGTAATATTCATTATCTCGAACCAGTTTAGCATTATCTTTAAGAATATAAAATGTTAACCTTTTGATCTAAAATGTTAATAATTTTCTTGTCCGATTCAAGTAGCTTCTTGGTGTGCTTGATTTTAATGAGACCTAGGATATGTTGCAGCTCTTCGGGATCCTTAATCTTGCTTTTCCATCCTGCCACCTCAATGTCGTATTCGTTCTCCACCTGCATTCGCATTTTAATCAAATGTCTTTCCGTCTCGTGTTGCAATTCCATTAAAGCTGTGACAATGACGAAAATGCCTTCATTTAGCACACAATTGGCGAGTTCGGTAAGTAAATCGTAGGAGATGCGAGTCTGAAGGTTTCTGAAAAATATTTAGGAATAATAATGTGTTCAAATGAAGTTTTAATTAAGTAATTATCTTACTCTGGAAGTTCTGCGTGAAACTTTCGCAGGTGATCAACAAGAAAGTAGATTTTACGCTGAATATATTCAGGCGTCGGGTGTTGCACTTCAGATAGAGCTATAGGGTAATAAAAAATGCATTTATAAATTCGTTACTTATAGATTTTTATCTAAAACATAGAAGACCTAAATGAGCAAGATGCTTCTTTTGATGAAACTTCATGTTCATTTATTAGCCATTATTTGAAATTTACCAGCTTCACTGCTGTTGGAATTACTCTCGTTGGTTGCCGCCGTATCTGCCATCTCCTAAAATTGATTAAATGCTGTGTTTTAAATTAATTTGTGAAATATTAAAACTTTTGTTTGGGTTTTGCAAATTCGCCGCTTCCACAACACATCTGCTGACCAGGGCTGCACAGCTACGAATAATATCGATATATCGATTAGGATTTATTTTAACAGTAATATAACGTTCGTTTCGCCCATAATCTGCCAATTATAAAAAAATAAAATTATGAAGTTTTGAGAAAGATATGTTAATTAATAAATATCTTACAATGTAAATCCTGCATAAAATTTTAATTGTTTGTGTTTAGAAAATCATTCAGTAAAATCGTTAAACTTATGGATTATGTTTTGTACATCCGCACTTAAAACTTGCCTCTTTGCCGCAGGAGCAGCTATCGGCCAGGGTTGCAAGCTGTAAAGATAATAAATATCTTACAATGTAAATCCTGCATAAAATTTTAATTGTTTGTGTTTATTAAATCATTCTGTAAAATCGTTAAGCTTATGGGTTATGTTTTGTACATCCGCACTTAAAGCTTGCCTCTTTGCCGCAGGAGCAGCTATCGGCCACGGCTGCAAGCTGTAAAATTCTTTTAAATATACACGATTTTAAGGACCTTCCCCAGGGCTGGCCACTTACCAGCAAAAGCAGTGTGACCACAAGCAGAAACACAGCCTTCATTCTTAAAAGTCAGAAAAACGATTTACAGCGATTTTATATTGGAAATATTTGTTTATTGTACGGGGGAAAATTTGTAAACGTATTTGATTTGAAATCGGAAGGCTATGACTAAGACTATGTTGATTACATCGGGGCCTATTGTGATTAGAAGCTTAAAGATTTGCGGGCCTTGATGAAGTGTTTGTCGGCCTCATAGGTGTGGATGCGGTTGTTGCGCTTGATTTTGCGACGTTTCTTCAAATCGGTGTCAAACTTTCCAGGTCCGCCGCTGCATGGGGTGGCGGGGGCCCGTTGTAATTTCTTGCTGTCCAGTGAGTAGCATTCTCGAGTAGGACCGACTTCCTTCAGGTCCTTGGGAGTCTCCACAATTTTCAGGCTGCTCAGACGCTGCAGTAATTGGCTGGCCTCGTTGTTGGTGGTCGACATTATTTTTATTAAATTCTTTATTTTTTCGGATGATGAGGAAGTTATAACGTTGCTTGACGTTGACGGCTTGCTACTGACTTCCCTTTGGTACTTGACCCTATTTATATCTCCTTGATGGGTGTGCAATTTGAGGACTGTGACATAAAACTCAGTGTGGAAAATACTTTGCTAATCTTTGCCCGCATCTGTCATTTTATGATGTTACCTGCTCGTAATTAAATTTTCCGCCGAAAAGCCCTGCTAATCCCTTTTTAATGCGTTCAAAATTATGCGAGCAGGTAGAAAATTGCAATGCATTTACGGCAGACAGTCATAAATGACTAAAATGCATTGGGAAAGAATGCTTTATAACTTTGAGATTTTGCGAAACCATTTTCGAACTAAGGAAATGGAAATGGTTCTTAAAGTTAGAGGAAAAATTACAAGTTATAATAAAGCAGAAGAAATTGATAATAAAAATAATATACGAAATACAAATTATTATTTTAAAATCCGCGCGCAAGTAAGCAGAATTACTACCTCGAGCAGTGTGTACACACTGACAGAAACATATGTTCTCTGCACGTGTATCGGTTAAATCGCTTATGCGGCAAATGAATTCGTGTTTTGTTATAAATAAATTGAAATAAAGGCATATAATAAAAACTTTTAAAGAAATTAATAATAAACCAAGAATCACAAATAGCCACTATTATATATACAAAATAAAAAGAAGATCAGGACAGAGTTATAAGAAAACTAAGATTTCGACCTGCTAAAGATCGCAAAGTTTATCGCATAAACGCATTTCGTTATTTCGATTTGAATGGAGCACTTGCATTGGAGCTCCGGCCGCTGCCGCACAGAACGTTATAAAACGCCAACCCATCCAGGAGCAATTGAGTGTGATTTGTGATTGTGCTTCCGAGACACTGGGCCAGTGAATGAAATCAATTGATTCCGGCGAGTGCGGTTGGAAAAGAACGAAAAATCAGAGCCTAACTGTGTATTGTGTAACGCCTAAAAACGATGACCGGCGGACAGACTAGAGGAAGGAGGCGAGGAGACGGCGGGAGCCACTACTGATCATATGATTGCCCAAGAATAACAAGCTCTCAGATATATACGTCAGGTGTGACAAAGTGGGGAAAGCTAAAAACATAGCACGGCAGTCGCCAAAATAGCAAAATAGTGTTTCGTTGCCAGAAGAAAAACATCAACCAGCATAGTAGCAGTAGGAGCAAAATAGAAAGGAAGCACAGGAAGGACAACGACAATGTACACGATCAACAAGGGACCCAGCAAAATAGTTGCTAAATCGCGTCGTGGTAAGTACAGCATTAGACATAACATTTAAACATTTAAACTATTCGAGAAGGCACACAAAATCAAACCTTTGCAGCGACAACATGGCCCAGCTGTTATGTCACAACATTTGCCTCCTACACTCTCTCTTGGCGGTGTTTTTTGCTCTCTGGAGCACTCGCTCCCGCTCTCTGGCGCTGTTAATTTTTTGTTTTGCCGGCATTTTCCACTGCATGCTGATAATTTACATCATACTTTTTCATCGTTACTTGCAGGCCTGGCGCAAAACTTTGAAAAGTTCGAGAGCATCAAGGAGAGCGGCCGGAGGAATGGCAACTTCGATCTGAACAGCCCCGAGGAGCACAACAAGTAAGAGGGCATCGTCCAAATCCGAATCTTTGGCCGCTTATGCAAACAGCCAGCAGCACATGTGTGGAAAGTGTGGAGTGAGGGAAAGTGCCGGGGCTGGCGACCCTCGTCTTATCTTTGACATTTTATCGCAGGAATCCGCGGCGACCTAGCACCGCCATGCTAATTGCTCTCTAGGAGACGCTAGGAGAACACGTGGGTCAGGCAGGCAGGCAGGCGTCGCGTCGGTTATCGGCTCCATTTTCATTTAAATTCTGCCCCTGAAAGGCATTGACTTTTCCTCTGACAACCGACCGTTACGTCACGACTTTGGGAGAGAGAAACTTGGGTTGCTTGGCCCCTCGGGAGTCAAGCACTTAGCAGTGATCTTAAAAAGAGCTATAAAGCTAAGTAGATCTATGAATAGTTGGTAAGAAGCTTAAAAAAATGTAGTTCTGTTTGCACAATTTGGTCTAATTCTTACATTTTTTCTGTTGAGCTGAAGCCATTTTTGGTTATACTTTAATTTATTACAAAGAATAGTGCATAATTTAATATTATCTGCATTTCAGTCTTTAACTTTAATTTAACAATCCATTTTTTAATATAAATCCCAACAATCATGCAGATAGCTCATGCTCATACCTTATAATTATTAATTAATTAAGGAAAATCAGAACAAAACCTATTTAAAGAACTAATCAATATACAAATCTTTTTTAAATGATGTGTTTACATTTCTCATGATGAAATCAATCAACACATTTCAGTTCTGCGATCGTTATGTCACACCTTCCACAGAATGTAAACGGAACATTTTATGAACTATTAGCACATTGGATAATTAAAATTAAATAATAATAATAATAATTATAAGTTTATTAGTATGACATTTGTTCGTGTAAAATCTATGAGAAAATGATGATTTGATAATCCAAATATTAAAGAACTTTTATGCATATAAATAGGAATATAACTGATACTCTAACGTCAATTATCATTATCAATCCTATAAATAAACTTTAAATCCTTATCGATTGATCACTATATGATAACACATTAGATTCCTTATTGTCAGTACGAATTTTGGCACACAAATAGCATTTTATAAATAATACTTTTTACTAATTTAAATACTATTATTTTTATTTTGTTTTTAATTTGTATATTTTCTTATCCAATTTAAATATTTGTTTAATTATTATTATTTTTCAAAGAGCTAAAAATGCGGTTATCTGTTTTCCACTGCCTTGTCAATAAATAGATAGTCAGCTATCACTAATATTTATTAGACTCGCTATCAGCTTCAATGCAAAAGGGGTTATAGCCCCAGATTAATATCGCAATTCGGCTTTTATTTTTACTATAATTTATTGCAGGCCGACATGGTAATGCATTGATACAAGATAGCTGGGAAAATATATAGTATTTGTGGTCTATATATAACTATTTCATAACTATAATCTCCACTTCTTTGTTTCTTTGTGCAATTTTGTTGCAAGAACAAATAATTTCACAACTGAATTAGATTAATGATTAATGAATATTCGCACGTGGCCAGAACCTTAATATATTTAACGTTTTCAGGACTGAGTAGGAAGTTGTCGAACCCATTTTCCCCCACCTTCTCACTTTCCGCGACTGATTTATTTTCGTTCTGTATGTACTTTGCATAAGTGCGGCGACGTTGTCGTTAAAATTCAGTCGGCCATTGTCATTAAAATATGTACTTATAATACCTTTTATTTAATTTTCATGAATGCAGCATACCGCGTCCAGTGTTCCAGCAGAGCTTCGCCTCCAAACGGATAGCACCGACCAAACTGATCGAGGATGAGGTGATAACGCCGCAGCATGAGGAGATTATTCGTTACATAAATGACTGTAAGTCTTCGTTACTTTAAGATTAAGGCTGTATCTTTAAATTATTTCAAAAACTCTTCTTCCTTCGTTTTGACAGCCTGGAACATGCTGGTGGCGCAGAATCCCTACGATGCCAGCTCATCCGCTAAGCCCGCCGAGAAAGTAGTGGCGGACGCTAACAATAACGACAGCGCCGCCAGTCCTGTGGACAGCATCATGGCAAATTCACAACACACAGCGACTGTTTGGGTTGAGCCTCCCAGTCCTGCGTTGCAGGATTTTAAGCCCTTCGATCTGGAGTCATGGTGGGGCCGCCGCCTGTTCCAAAATATCACAAAGAGCCTGTAAGAATGGATTGTCGCTGGTTCCTAGCGTTCACTAGAAACACTACAGTTGTATCTATAGAGATGATATCGTGCGTAGATATTGTTTAGGGGCTAAGTAAATATCACCTTTTGGATGTAAGAATGTTTGGAAGGCCTATAATATGGCAAACGAGCCATGTTTTTAGTTGGCTTTTTTGTGTTTGAACATTGTGTAAATGGATTAAATTAAGAGTCATCGTCCTGACGCTGGCCAATTGTAAATAGTACGATTTATAAAATGTTATAGAGCTGTAAGAAGAGAATATCTGGTGGTTTGCCTGCTTGCTAGCCAGTTTTTAAAAAATCTATTCTGCAGAGTAATATTTTAATTAATATAGAAATTAGTCTTACATTTTCGGTCAACAATCCAAGTGTTTTAAACTTTTGCCTGTATATATACATATTAAAAAGTCAAAAAATTCGATTTTCTTTTTTGTCGGTTTAGGTAAGTTTTAAGTTGTATTCAAAGCAAGAATTGGTTGAGCCGATTCCTCACTACTGGCAGCGCATAAAATAGTTAGTTTATCGCTCTAAATCGTTTGTATGTTTAGCATAAATAAAAAGGAAGCATGTTGCTAAAATCATGGTCTTGTAATTATTTGGGGAAAAAGATCTTATTTCAAGTTTGCTGTTTTTTCTTTTATTTTAAATTTATTAAAAAAAATATATTGAAAATATACTTCAGTTATCTACAGCCATTTCCATTTATTTAATTTGTATATACTTTAAATAATAGTTTTATAATTTCAAAAATAACGATATTTCTATCGATAGCTGGGAATCTATAATCGACCTAAGTACTCCATGTTACCGATATTCATATCGGCGTTGTGTCATCTCCAACTGCTGCTAAAATTTGGCTGAAATCAACTAATAATTTAGTTTTCTTCAAAAATAATTAAATAAACTAAAATGGGCAGCGAAGACGAAGGAATTCACGATCTAGAGGCCCGCCTGGAGGATGTGAATCTGGAGGATATAGGCGCCCGGCACCGCCGCGAACGGAAAGAACTCCAGGCCAAGTTGCAGGCCATGAAAAAAAATGCCCCGAAAAACAACAAAAACAAACGAAAGGAGTTTCTGGAGGAGATGGCCCGTCTGGAAGGTGAGCTGGACCAGCGTCACAAGGCGGAACTCCAAGCGGCAGAGGCCAGTGCGCCCTCAGCAGAAGAAGTCAAGAAGGAAGTGGAAGAGAAGCCGGCAAAGTCTGTCCACACTGAGGAAGAAACTGAAGAGCCTGCAGAAGAGCCGGATCATCCTTCTAATCAGCGCGTGTCCAAGGCTCAGAAGCGGAGGGATAAGAAGGCCAAGGAGGCCAGGGAACGCGAGGCTGAAATCAAGGTCGAGCTGCAGAACGCCGCCAATCAGCCGTCGCCCAAACTGATCGAACTGCAGCAGATAACAGCGAAGCTTTCAAGTCGCCAACTGTCCCTGCACAACATTGCCTCCGATGGCGACTGTTTGTATCAATCCATTAAGCATCAGCTCATTGTGAACGCTCTTCCAGGGCACAGTGTCCAGGAACTGAGGCAGGAGACGGCCAACTATGTGCGGGCGCACAAGGACAGCCTCATCTGCTACATGACCCACCCGGAAACGGGCGATCTGCTTAACGACGAGCAATTTGAACAGTACTGCCAGGATATAGCCAAGACTCACGCCTGGGGCGGACATATCGAACTGAAGGCCATATCCTCGCTTCTCAAGGTGCCTATTGAAGTCATCCAAGCTGAGGGTTCACCCACCCTGCTGGGGCAGGAGGAGTTCGGCGGAGCACCATTGGTCATCTGCTATCACCGTCACATTTATCAACTGGGCGCCCACTACAACTCGACTGTGCCAGTGGCTTAAAATGAAACTCACTCTCTCGCATTTGTAACAGTTTTCTTTGTCTTTAATTAATAATTAATTATGTTGACTTTATAAATACGTACGCATTTTTGGAAGATTTGAATTATTGTCAAAAATTGCAAGTATGTAAGTAGTTATATGTACAATTAATAGTCGATATATATAGTAACAATTCTCTAGGTTAGCTAGCGACATAGTTAGCTGGATTTGTTCTAAGAAAATATTTCTTATATAGAAAAATACATAATTCGTCTATATATATATTAGCTCAAAGTTTAGGTTTCTTGTGGCGATTGTTTAGTGTGTAAATTCAAGCAATAATTTGATTATTCCTCGAGCCTAACTAACTTATTAATTTGTAATGTGGTTGCAGCAACCCATTATTTGTCCTTTTTTGTGTATTGTTATCATAGAAGCAATCGATTTCATTTATTTATCCTTCTTGCTGTCCTTCTTGGGTTTCTTCGTAGCCGGCTTGTTGGGGTAAATGGCGAACATGGACAGCTGAATGCCACCCAAGACTAAGAGGAGTAGATTCTGGAGCTGAAAACAGAGATATTTATTTAAATTAAAATTTAAAACAAATTTAAGCTATATTTCCAACTTACCACCATCACAGTATTCTTGATGGAAATGGCATACAGCATCCAGGATGCGGCCACCATGTTACCAGCCAGGATAATGGGGAAAGGCATGCCCTCAGTACTCTTCTTCTCAATGATTTTGGGAAGATGCAGTAGGGGAGAGCCCACCAGCCAAACCAAGATGCCGGTAATCAGCATACCCAAGCGGAATTCAATCTTAGCGGGATCCTCGAAGTTGGCATAGGCCGTGGTGGCCAGCAGGAAGACCGAGGAGTAACCGATTTGCTTCCAGATATTAACCCTGTTTCCACTGGAAGCGTAGTAATAAAAACCGAAAAGGAAAACAAAATTAATGACCAAACCAATTAGATTGGTGTTGATCATGGCGGCATCGTTCATGATGTAGGCCAGCTTTAAGCTGAGAACGGTCCTGGAAAGTAAAGAAAAGGATTTGATTAGGGTTTTGGTTGACTTTTAATAGTTTCAACACAAGAGTACCTAATGTAGAAAATTAATCACCATAGGAAAGGGAATTACTATCATAGTTTTCCTTTCAAAAAACCAAATTTTTAATTCCAAACCTGTTTTATTTTTAAAAATCATAATCAATTCAAGTGAAGAAAGAAGAAAACAAGTTTATTTCTTTTCTACAACATAGATACACACTTTTTACAGAGAAATGGAACAAGTTTTGACCTCAAGAGACTTACCAGCAACCATTTTAATGACTATTTTACACTGCAATGTCATTAGAAAAACCCGTTTAGATTAATTAATTAAAGTATCTACAGTTCTACATTTTTTAAGTACAAACATGCTGAGTCAAACGGGTTTTTGGGATACACCTGCCAGCCAGCAGTTTTGTGTGTTTTTACCAATCATCGCCCACGTACCCATTGATAAGAATATAAATACAGGAACACACAAATAATCAGCGATAACATCGATCAACTTATCATAGAACCCACTACAATGGTGAAATTCATTCCGTGATTCGTGGGAAATTAACACACAAAACTGGCCGGCCGCCCCGGAATACTATATTGCCCTTGACCTACACACCTTCAAAATGGAATTCATTTAGCGAAACAAACTGTTGCTTCGCTTGCTTGCATGTCTGTGGGTCCTTACACTTGACACAGTCCAAGTTAACACCTTCCGGTTATCCACCCACCCCAACCCCCTGAATGGGCAATAGTGATGGCATAGGTACCATGACGAGGCAGAATAAGTGTACCTTGTGAAATGTACACATTATTCTTCATGTTTGTTCTATATGTTTATTTAAACAGTGTGTGTTTTAAATGTATATGCTAACTCAAAAGGTATTAAGTGTTTTAGTTTTTGTTAGTGAACAAATTTCATACGATAAAAATAGAAAAGTGAGTTGTGATTTCAAAAATAAAACCCACTTGGTAATAGAGAAGTGTTTTTTGTGGTATAGAATTTATGGGAGTATTTTTACTTACTTTTAATGGGGTGCAATCAAAGCAAATTACGAGAGAAGAATAATTATAATTCAATTATTATGTCAAAGGTATAAGTTATGAAAATAAATATTCATAAAAGCAAGTAGATAGGTAATATACTATGAACTTTCTCAGAATAATATTTTGTGATAACATTTTCAAGAAATATATGTATCTTTAATAGTATTGTAAGTAAAAGCTCCTGATTAACTAAGTTAGATCCCATGATAACCTCTCTTAATTTCAACTTAATACCTGTTGTTCAAACCTATACTAGACATACAATTACTACAAGATAATTCCTAGGTACAAACTTGAATACTCATCACTGAAAGCCACCCCCAAAGAATCAGAGCTCCCGGACTTATGCCGAGCACGTGGCAGAGGCGAGTCGTCGTCGTCGGCCAGCCTATCTTCCGTCTGTCCTGTCTCATAAGCGATTAGCTTTGGCTGGCTCTCCCCTACGGATCAGCATTCATAGCATTCGTAGCAATTATATTATTCCTACACACTCCAGATAAGAGGTACGTGTTAGTATAGGCCGCACGTCGATAAGCAACCGAAAAGATTCCCAGTGACGGTGACGACAAGGTTAAGAGATATCGAACCCAAACTATATATTTCATTCAAAATGTAACGGCCAAAGAGAAGATCGAAACGGCGGTTATTTTCGCCTTCAAAATGATGTAACCCCTTCCCCCATGGTTTTCTTATTGAATCGAGTGCAAAACCGATTCAGTGGGGGGCGGCCTTGAAAAAAGAGCCGATTCTGTGGCGTCATGGCGACAGTTCAAAAATTTAATCAATTCCACACAGATGCGCCGCCTGCCAAGCAATTGTTTCTTTTTTTTGTGTGTGCCTGATGCAGTGAAGCATTACGAGCACTGAGATACTTACAGCACCACTCCGCCCAGAAATGGACCCACGGGATAAACATCGCTGCTGCCCTTCTTACGGATGTCGTTCATCAGCGCCACACCGGACAGGAATTGCAGGGTAGTGATTGTGCCGGCTACCTTGGCAATAAGCTCGCTGTGAGGCGCCAAGAGATCTCCCAGAGCTTCCATTATGTTATTATCTCTGGATTTGTATGGGGCAAATCAAACGAGTTCCGTGCTGGGGATTTCGGGGGGGTGGGGCGGTGCCGCGTGAGAGTATAAACAAATGAACAACGAAAAACAAAAACTAACGACCGACTGGCAACTGCCGTAACAACAAAGCGACTGAGCCCCAATCGGTGGGGCTGTCCACCTTTTATAATCGGAAATGCTCCACAAATGGACACGTCGTCGTCGGTTATCGTTATCGCGCTGTGTGGCTTATCGGATCCAAAACATAAAATTTCGAATAATTAGGAAACATTACATGAATGATACTTTTTTACAAGCTAACATGTGTATAAGTATAATCAGAAAATAAATATATATATAAATAAAGCTGTAATTTGGTGAATTTTTAAAAATTATTTACATTTTTCCATAATGAAATCTACAAAATTATGCTTCTCAATGGATTACAACTGTAGCTTCCCCTGAATATGTTTAACAAAAATGCTTACTGTAATCGAACAAAACAGTAAAGATAACTAGCTTTAATCCTGCAATAAACTATAAAAATAGATAACTAATTTATTATCATGTTGCAAGGTAAACGAAATAAAAGTCTGCCCGGGCGAAATCATAGCTACAAAGCAAGAAAGCATTTAAATAAATTATACTTACAAAAATCAATATTTTTATTATTCAAACTTATTTAATATACAGTGCTCTGTAACATTTCAATCTAGACCTCCTCCTTGAGGACATGCTTCTTCTTTTCACTAACATAGGGCACCTTGCCCTTTTTGGAGTGCTTGCGCACATTGGCCTCCTTGACCTGCTCCTTCTCCTTGACCGTACGCATCTTCTTCTGGGCATTGAGCACATGTCGCGGCACCTGTCGATGCCTTGCAATGCGCTTGATCTGCGGATGTGCTGCATACTTCTGCTTGAGAGCCTCCTGGTAATTAAAGTTGACACGCTCGCGTGGACGTATCACGCCCAGCTTCTCCGAGGCATTTGCTTTCCACATGCGCACGTTCATCTCGTCAGAACCGGAGAAAACGTATCGATTGTCCAATGACCAGGCCACACAGACCACATGCTGCATGCGTTTGGTGTGATAAATATCCCTAGAGTGGCTGTGGTGGGTATTGTAAAGGCGAATAGTCTTGTCGTAGCTGGCGGAGACGAATTCCTTGCCCGTGGGCGAGTAGTCCACATCGGTGACGGCGGAAACGTGATCGAAGTGAACCTTCAAAGGTGTTTGCAGTTTGCGGGTGTCAAAGGTGTAGAGGCTGTAAGGGAAAGAAGAGGCTTTACAACTTGTATAACTAGTTTTGAAAATATCATACTCACTTGCAATCTTCGTTAGCCACCGTAAAGTTGAACGCCTCCATGGGATTCCAGGCCAATTTATTGCTCTTCATTGTCAGCACCACCTTTCGCAGAGGCTGTGCTTCGCGCTGGTCGTATAGGATGATGCTTCGATCGCTGGCACAGCAGGCTAGGATATCTGTTTCCACAGGATTGTAGGAAATGGTATGCAGAGTGTCCACGCCCCATTTTAGAGTCTTCAGCGGATCGTTGTGCTCCTCATCCCAAATGGCGCACACCTCGCCGCAGGTAGCGAATTTATTGTCTTTCCGATTGTGTGAGATGCCATGCAGTCCGTATCTACTAAGTATGGTGTTTACCGGCTCCTCATCCTCGCCAATTTCCGGTGCTTGGGCCTTCCAAACCTTGATGGTCTTGTCATCGCCCACGGTGAAGATCTGATCCCCGTTGCGGGTGTATGCAATGCCCCGCACAAAGCCATCGTGAGCCACAAAGTGGCGGGTACTGGTGCGATTGGCCAGGTCCCAGATACGCACTTCGCCGTCGTAAGCGCCGGTGGCCAGGCTAGAGAGTTGCTTGGGATGCTTACCGAAGCAGGCCACACCATCCCGATGACCACTCAAGTTGGCCACAAAAGGCTTGGCAAATACACGGTCCAATTTGGTAGCATTCAGAGCACGCACATACTCCCGGGGACCCTCCAAGGGATGCAGCGAGGGATCGTAGTTTCGGGGCACTAAAAAACATTACTGATAAAATTTTGTGCTTTCCAGCTTGCATTTCACTTACTCTTGTGCTGCTGCTGCTTGGTTTCCCGGACATAATTGTCCGGATTGCGACTAATCATCTTTACCTTCATCCTGTTAGCATTTATTTTGGTTTCTTGCGACGCAGTTAAAAATTTTAATTTTTTTTTTGGAAATAAACAACATGTGCGAGCAACTGAGTGCTGCCAACTTGTGTTGTCGTCAGCTGATTGACAAATAGTTGAGGTGTGGTAACACTTGTTAGTCAAAAGTCATAAGGCAGCAGGGAAACACTGTAATTCAAATATTGGGCGTTACATTAAGGAAATTTAACTGAAGTTAGGTTCCGCTTTAATGGGCAACAAATTCCTAAATTTACCAAGTCTTATTGCACTTAAAATCTTTATTTAAATATTTTGCACAGCAATTCAATATTGGTAACAACCAAAAACAGTGACAATGCACACGAAACTGTTGCCTTCATAGGTATAACTTCCATAGTCATCCGATAGTGGGTCCCAGATGGCGCGGGCTCCATAAAAGCATCCCGCACCGGTCTGCTGGTAGAGCATCACGTTGACCACGTGCTTGAAACGCGGAAAGGCGCCACGTCCTTTAAACTTGGTATTGACTGCGTCGGCTAAATCGCGAGTCCATTTCGAAGCCTCATCCTGATTGTAGACCTTGTTGGCCAACTTCTCTGTGACCAATTCATTCAGAATAAATACTATATATGGCACTGGGAATTTCTTTCCAAAAGCCGGGCCCATGCTGTAGGCGTTATAGATGGTGACATCAGAAGCTGGCAGTATCTCAGTCCCGGGAAGATCGTCTCCTAAGTCGGACTCACGAAGCATCCCCTCACTTTTGCTCTCTGCGCTGCCTGTGGATTGGCGAACTCGTTTAGATTCCGACATTGTTGTGGGATAAATTTAAAAGAATATTTATATTTTTCTATATTTATATGTCTCCTCCAGTGAATCGAAAAACGACTGATCTCTGCATATAGATAAAAGCAGAGTGAAATTTCTTAGGCTACTATTTGTTTTTTAGTTAAAAGGTTGTAAAAAAAAGTATTCAGTTTTTATTTTAATACCTCAATGACTGCTTATTTTAAAGAATTCCATGATTACTTTTCCATTATTTCCAAATATTTTATTAAAAAACAATCTCTATTTATTGTATAATTTTTTTTAAATACTTTATTTTACTACCAACATATTTTTAATTTTTTTTCTCACTTTTCTGCGACTTAAAAAAGAATTTCTAAGGGCTTAAGAGATATCACAAGTAACCTAACGCCAAAGAGTAACTCGAAAGTGAACCTTCAACGATTTGAATGTCGGTGTCCTCTGGGGTTGGGATGACGTCGCCTCGAAGACTGCTGGGTGCCGCTCGAGGGCTTATCATCGGATGGAATTCGAGTATATTTAATCTCTTTCCCTTCCGGAGAAGGCTCTTTCTGGAGCAGCTTCGCCTCCTGCAGTTCATGGACCTTTTTTAGGCAACAGCAATTTTGCAAGGCGTTCATAAAATCAATTAGATTCCTCTTGAAGTTCTCCAGGTTTTCCGGTGAAATTATATGGGATTTATTCTGCCGGCAGCTTTCATTAATGGCCACCTGGGCATGGTAAATGCACTCACTGGCATGACCCAGGGTATTCTTCAAGTTGTAAATTTGCTGTTTCTTTTTCAGCTGATTTTCCATGTAGCGGGAGCAAAGTATTTCGAAACGACGCTGCTCACCCCGATACTCGTCAAAGAGTTGCTCGTATTTTGACTGCAGCTCCTCCGTTTCGCATTTGAGGATTTTCAGAGCCTTTTCCTTCTTCGCCAGCTGACGGCAGCTTTGGCGATGGGAAACCGAGAGCTCATCGTAGCTGTAAGGGACAGTTAGGAACTGAGGGATAAAAGGATATCCAAGGACTCACCGCTGTTGCATGAGCAGTGGACTAATGGAATCGTACAGATCCCCGCCGGACTTTACCGGAGGCCGCCTGACGAACCTGTCCTCCGGATCACTTCCCTCACCACCAGAGGTGTCGATGCCATGCAGCAACTGCACCAGACGTCCATTCCTTTGCTTTTCCGTGTCCAACGAAAAGGACAATTCTTGCACTCGTTCTGTTTGCCTTTCCAGGGCCATTCGTAGCCTGAACTCGTGCTGATGATCCTCGTAAATGGTGTGCTCCAACTGGCTCACCTTCCTTAGGATTTGCTCAACGATTTGCTGGTAGGGATTTAGCTCCGTCCTAGTCGTCCTGGTCAGCCGTGCAGCTGCCAAGGCTATAATATTTTCCTCTGGAGTGAGCTCCTCCTCGTCATCCGATGGTATCAGCAGGCTGGGCGAATCCGAGGTTGTGAAAAAGAAGCTGGGAGTGGTAGTGGGGCCGGCACTTGGATAAACACTGGTGGTGGTGGTGGTGGTGGAGATCGGATCCGAGATTGTGGTTTGCCCAAGGCGCAGTCTCTTGCTCACGCTCTTCAGAATCTCGCTTATCTTCATCCTTGGTCCTTTCCCAGCCGTCGTCTTTGTCCTGTCGTTGTCCTTGTCTCCGCAGCTGAGGCAGTCTTCGTCTCCGTCTTTAGCTCTTTCTCTCACCTGGCTCTGTCTGGAAAAAAAGTCAGGTGTGTGCTGCGTTGTGTGCGTGGCTTGTTTGACAGTCTGCCTACTAGGCACTACACTGCGAGAAATATTAGGACACGAAGGGTAAGGCAAGGCAACTATAATCATTTCTTAAATGAATATAGAGTATTTAATTGTTTAATACCCATGTTTTCTAGCCCTAAAAGTAATTATTTCGCACAAACTATTCTCTTATTAAAATAAATTCTTCAACATATAAAGCTACACTTAATTTTTCACAGTTTACTCACATCTAGGCAAAAGTTGCCACCTCTCAGGCTCACTTTCCATATGGTTTCGCAGAACTTTTTAAATTGGTTTCAGTTTTAACACCTTTGCCTTCAGTTCCGCCCGACACTCAATCAAAGTTGTCGTTTTCCCTGCTTTCCCAGCTTCTTGCAGCATCCTTTGGCATATGTTTCCAAGCTTCTCCTGGCAGGTTTCCTCTGGTGTTTGTTAGTCGTGCGTAAATTGCCATTAGCCAAAAAGGGTTTCCAGGACCTGATACACTTATTGCATTTTTATGGGCAAAAGTTTTGTTGTTGTGTTTCCCCGCCGCCACTGCTTCTGTGTTTTTTATGCTGACTGAGCTGGGGGACTGAGCTGCATGTGTCCTTGATTAAGGTAGGACTTGCGGGTGGATTTGTATTTTAAACTTGATTGAGGTAATTTCGTAGGCAAGGCAAGGCAAAGGTGCTCAAAAGTGGAAAGTTACTGTGCGGTCTGAGTTTTACGAGTTTGCCTCCAATGAATGTTTATCGATATTTATTTCACAGGAGGAAGTAAATGGTATTTTTTTGGTTTAAATGTTATTTTAGTGGTTTTTTAAATTATATTAAGTATTGAAAAATATAATAAAAATGTTTTTTTGGTTTTAATATTATTTTAGGAGATGTAAAAATTAAATTAAAGTATTTAAAATATTATTAAAATATAAAATAAAAGCCAGCAGAAAATATAAAGAGTTATCCTAATAAAAATATTAGTTTTTTGGCTTCCAAAAGGTTAACAGGTGATCATATATAAGAAAAATAAAATGATACTTATTAATGAGAATTATTTCCTTGTTAAAACTTTATAAATTATATTTATAGCCTAATCTTAGCCAATGTTTTCCTAAAATAAATAATATATTTAAAGGGTTTCAATTTATTACCTAAGCTTTCTTTATGCACTGCATCTTGTCTAGTTATCTATAGCTTTCTATATTTTCTTGTTGCCAACTAATACCTAGCATATGGACAAATCTTATCTTTCTAACCTGATAAGCCACTCCACAGATATCTTCCACAAATTAACTAAATTGTCAAGCTTTTCCTAATCAACAAAAGTCATAAATCTTTGATCCACTCGCATTGCATTTTGAAAACGTAAACAGTAAAGTTTTCTCTTAGATATCTCTTTGTTGATTTCCCTCTCTTTCTCTTCAGATATACACCTCTCTTTCAGTGCCACCGCCAGTCAATGATTGTCTTTTGTAACACAGCTGAGCCATAGTTTTGGAAAATTCCCGCAGTAAAGCTTTGACAACGCTGGCGGTTGGCCGCAAACAAAGAAATCTACTTTCTTTATATAAATAAAAAGTAATTTAATTACAACGAATTTAAGTCCAATACAGGAAGATAATGTCTCGCCTAATATCTGGAGTCCGAACATTATTCCGTCGTTATCCTTTTGTGACCAACAGCGCCATCTATGGGAGCCTGTATGTGGGCGCCGAATATTCTCAGCAATTTGTTTCAAAACGCTGGCTGCCTGTAAGTTGAATTTATCTTATGGATGCTGATATATGTATATAGAGAATATATAGAATATATAGAGTATCTAATGCGATTGATGTGTCTTGTAGTCGCCGGCCGAGCGTGAGGATATCGATTATGCAACAATAGGAAGATACGCTGTGATGGGGACCGCGGCCTATGCCCCAACACTTTACTTTTGGTTTGTGCCCCAACACCAGTTAAATGAATCTTTGTATATATGTATAAAGTGAACAGCTGGGGTCAAAATTATAGCAGTGAAAGCAGTTTTTGATTATTAATTTACGTTTGGAAAATGGCATTCTTTTGTTTTTTTTCTTTAAGTATTAAAATCATATTAAAGTAGCTATTTAAAAAGTTGAATTTAATATTTAGTATACAACTTTTTAACTTTATTATACAATTTTCATTTCCTTTGTTTATTTTATTTGTAATTATTTGAAATTATTTCATAATGTTTCCTGTAGTATTTTAATGAGGGGCTTTATAAAGGTATATTTAAAAAGTCTTCATAGTAGAATTTGAGATGTAGAATAATTAAAATTAACTAATTACCAGGTTATTCAATAAAATTAAATTAAAACACAGTTTAATAGAAAACAATTTAGATTGCTCAGCTAATAATTTGAACCTTATATTGATCCCTAGCAATATTCCAAATTAAGATCAATTTATATTGTAATTTTCTCAAGTAACGCTATTGTCTTGACCGCAGCTGTGTGTACATACATACTCACACATGGGTGGACCATTCAATTTACACACACTCACATACATATATTTACATGCTCGCCATTTAACCATTCTTTGCATTTCCTCAATTGCTTCGCCCGTACGCTTCTGTTGTTGTTTTCGAATTTTATCAATTTGTTTACAATCCCGTAAAAGCTTCGCCAGCACGTGTCGCAAAGTCAAGAGCATGTCCATTTCTCTCTCACTTTCTCCACACTCTCTCTCTCTTCACGGTTTTCTCTTTAGCAGCACCAAGTCAGCCACCAGAGCACTAAGCTTTTCCGCCACTGAAAAGCTATTGAGAAAAGCACGTCAACTGCACTGAGAATTTTTTTGGGTTTCTGAAAAAAAAAGGTGACAAGCAATGTAAGTGAAGAATGACGAAGTTTGATGGAAAGCAGCCTGAATAAATTATATAAAAATAAACACAAAAGGACACGAGACACGAGAAATTATAGAACACCAAGACAAAAGGATAAATTATATACTAAACACAAAAAACCCAAGGATTCATAGACACCAGGAAACACTCTATTTTATGTTTAATACACAGACAAAATAAACTAATTAATCTTTATTTAAACAATATAACATATTATATTTATATAAGTCTAACTCCCTATCATCGTGCCTGCTTTTGCGTATATTATAAATAATAACAATTAAGAAATATATTTAACAATCCATTTTAATTATTTTCTTAGGTACAAATGGCTAGATAGGACCTTTCCCGGCACTACTAAGGTGATTATTGTTAAAAAACTGGTACTAGATCAGTTTGTTTTAACGCCTTATTTATTGACTGTCTTCTATGCAGGTGAGTTTCAATTCAAATTAAAGATCTTTATTGTACAAATTATATTGAATTTTTAATATTCCACAAATTAAAATAATAGATAAATGATAAAATCGTACTACTGATTATAAATATATAAAATAATTTCCCTTACAATAAACCACAACCACAATAAATATAACAAACTTTTCTAAACACAAAACTCAATTTAAAATTATTTCAGGCATGTCTCTAATGGAGGGCTCGGAGGATACTTTCCTGGAATTGCGCGAGAAGTTTGTTCCGACTTTTGTGCGTTCCTGCATTTTCTGGTTGCCGGCACAAGCCTTGAACTTTACATTGGTGGCGCCCCGATTTCGGGTTATATATATGGGAGTTTGCGGTCTGATTTGGGTGAATATTTTGTGCTGGATCAAGAGACAGAGTCTGCCGGTTGCCGCATCGCCTCACAACACTGTGCCTTCCTCTGCTGCTGCCATCAAGAATAGCGAAACATGAGATTTGGAATATACAAAATAGTATATCCGTCGTGTATATAATCGTAGATAGAGTTTTCGAAATGATTTGGCAAATAAAGACGGACGTGAATATAGTTGGTGGCCACGTAGTTATTTATTTAACCTGGCTGCAAATCGCTGGGCGAACAGTGCGTATGATTGATGTTCCCATAAAAGGAAACTCATCAATTACTACTTACCCTCTATTCATCTCTATTTTCAGTGTGTGTGTGTGTGTGTGTGCTGTTTATCAGCGTGTGTAAATGTGTTTAATTGTGTGCGTGTGTGCGTAAATGTTTCCATCAATATTTGCCACACACAAACAAGAAGGAAAATCAGCCAGGATTCGGATTCGGATCCCATTCCGGTTCGCCGTGATGGTAACCATTGTGCCAAAGACTGGCAAGGCGGCACAAATGGAAATGAAGATGGGTGGTGGTAGTGGTAGCCGTAAAAACGTCTTAATGTATTTAGTTTGTGGGTTTTTTTTGTGGATTTAGAGATGAGATAAGATCTATAATTGTGTTTTGTTTTTTTAAATATTTGTCTATTTATTTTTTCAATATTATTATGTATAAAATGGAACTCATAATAATAATTACAAACTGAAATCATAAAATTAAATTAGTAAAGTTTTAAAGAAATTAAAAATGATTCCAAAAGAAATGCCTAAAATTGAGTTCTTTTTGCAGGGCGTAGCATTCTTTTTAAATTAAACGTAATTATTTTAAATCCCCTAGGAACTCTGATTATTTACCACTAATTCAAGGTTTGAAATTAATAAATTATAATAAATATACAGTGCTACAAGTTTTTAAATTAATAAATTATTATAACTACGCATTGCTGCAGGGCTAAAATTGGTATTTATGCACCACAAAACTAATCACAATTTATCACTTAGCCTGGACATTGGTCTCCCTAATTTATGTCGCCTGTTTTTGCCCACAATCCTGTCTCCGCCTAAATGCATTGTATGTAATTCCCCCATCGCATTAACTTTTTGCCTAATTATTGCTCATCTCTAGCATCTCCGACGAAGCCGATGCCGATGCCCCCCTGACCTCCCCCAGTGCCGAGCTAAACTAATTAGACATGGCGTGTTTTTGGCCGCCGCCCCCTTTTAGCCGCCCCATGTTAATGCGTTGAATGTGTGCGTCTGTTTAACTTATTGCTGTCTATTTAAATTGCAATTTGTCAATACGCGTGTGTGTAGCATTACCACACGCCCCCTGGGGGGAGCCACCTCTATTCCATTCCACACACGCACACACCGCAGCCCGTTTTTACCCATAGTTTTCCTTAAATACTAAGAGAAAATAGGGGATTATTTGCAAGAAATTCTTGGGGTGTTAAAATTAATTAAAAAATTTGTTACAAGTATGCACAAAATTATTTATAGGTCAACTATGCATAGACAGCTATATCGACAAAATAAAAAACCCGGATGGGTTTACAAGTTTTTTTTAAAACAAACCCAAACTATGATCGAAAAATGTATATCATAATAAAATAACAAACTTAAATTAAATTCTGCGCTTTAAATATTGTTTTCTACAATTTCTCAATTTTTAAAAATCCTAGTAATAATGGAAAAAACAACATTGATTAATAATTAAATACAATTCCAAGAAAAAAAATTCTTAACCCTAGAGGCTTGTTAATGTACAAGTAATTTTATAAGGAATATATTTAAATATTCAAAAATAGAAAATTCAAATAACCAAACCGCTTCCACATTATTTCTCTCTGTGTAGGCAGCCGTACAATTAAACTTCTTGTACAGTCATTAACAGCACATAACGCTGGGCCAGCCCGTGTCCAGACTAAACTTGCTAAACTTGGCAGACATCGCAGCTCCTGCCCAGCTTCCCCCCAAATCCTCCCCTCCCCCCTTCCCAGGCAACTCCCCTCTTTTGGCCTAAGCTTCCAGCACTTCCTACGGGACTCCCCTCCTCCGCCTTTGACTTTGACGGCGATGTCTTCGCTGGTTTCTCTAGGTTTCTGCTGCTACTGCTGCTGCTGGTTCCTGGTTCATTTTTTGTTGTGTTGCTTCTTTTTTTTTTATTTACATCCGCTTGTTTGTTCAAAGCGGAAAATTAATTCCATCTTGGCTTGTTTCCGTTTATCTTGAAAAAGTATTTCGTCGTCTTTTCGCTTTATACTGTATTTCAGGAGAGCTCCTGCTCCTCCACTTTGTTTTACTTTTATTTTTCGACAGCCTGCTGACCAGCTGAAAACTGCTTTTCCTACTTTATATTTGAGTGTGGAGCTGGGGCAGGACTATTTACTTCATCTACGGGTCCTGGGCAGATTTTTTCGGCTGCTTTTTAGCTCTTGTTTGGTTTTAAGGGTATCTGGAGTTGGTAAAGCGATTAGATATGGCAAGGAAATTGGGAATAATATTTAAATTTATGTAGGAAGTAGAAAATTTAAATTGTTAGTATTGCTAACATTATATGGAGAAAATAAAGTAAATTGAATAATTTTTTAAACTAAAAATTAGGAACAATTTGTCATATGTAAAAATCATGTCTTTCACTTAATATCAATACAAATTCATGTTATAGGATATATAAACTTGAATTTATATTTAAGTTTAATTAAATTGATTAAAAATTATAAAAAATGATGACTATATATTATTTAAGCAGCTTTATTTGTAAAAATAATTCATTTACTATGAGGTCTCCTTTCAATATTTTAGTTCTAAATATTATAACAATTTTCGATTTAAGATTAATACAATTAACCCTTATTTACCATTGTAAATTATTTCTCTTAAAAATGCCTTTAAAATGTATTATTTTTTTGCTATAAGAGCACCCAAATTTCCCCATAAGAACCCCAAAAAGCTTCTTGGCTTTCCACTTTTGTTTTCTTTTGCTTTCGCCACTGTTTGCTTTGAGTGGGTTGGCAGTCTGAGATCGCTGCTGTCCTGCCTTGTCCTTGGCCACGCCCCACTTCCGGTGAGCTCTCCAGTCATCGTGGCGTGAAACTAGCGCGTCGCATCGCCCACCACACGTACATTAAATTAAAAATTAATTTACAAAAATAAACAGAGTTATGCCAGAGCGAACGATACCGACCATAAGAAGCTAATACTAATGCTGCTTCATTTGATTCAATTACCGGAAGCAGTCTGTCCGGCGGAGCGGAACGGAACGGGAACTGGTGGAATTTTCGTGTTTGTCTTGGACACGCGGCAGGAAGTTGGCCGAGAGTATCCTCCTCGGGTATCCTCCTTCAAGGACTTGTCGTAATTACCGCACAAGACAAATAGAAAATGGCGTAAAAACGAGAAATTAATCAACGTTCGGGCGCCGGCCACGCGCCCCTCGATATAGTAGGGGGTATATATAGTCGTATTCCATCCATCCATCCATCTATCTATCTATCTATCTATCTATCTATCTATCTCGATTGCAATGGCGATGTGAAGCGCTTGGCAAATATGGCAGCTAGCCGGGAATCAGCGTCATCGCTAAACTACTGCCAAGGGACAAATGCAGGGAGTTTGGGGGTCCTTTGACATGGAGATGAGAGCGTGAATTTGACAGAAATGAGCTGTGATTTCATTTAATTAAATTTGTCAGGGATTTAATTAAGTAACAGAAATTTGGAAAACTAAAAATCAAGACTTTCCAAGGCGATAGGAAAATATATTTTTCTCTTAAAGAAACACATATTTTGCGGTCATTTTTGGAAAGCTAATAAACTGAATATTTAGTCTTACATTTCTCTTTAAATTAATCTAAAATATAAGTAGTTTATACTAGGAACTTAAGTACAAATTTGTGAGCTGCTTTACTTAGACGTAATATTTTAGGAAAAGTTTCCAACATATTTTAAAAATGATCGTACGACTCAATAACTTTTCAAAGGAATGCAATTAAGATTTAAGAATTTCTGAACTGAAAGGGGGGTCTTCGGCATTTGCATAAGAAAGCGTTAATTAGTATTTGGTTTTAATTTGCGTGGCCGTGATTTCCGTAGCCCCATCTCTGCCAGAGGCTCTCTGTGTGTCCTCTGTGATGTTTGTGCCGTCCTGATGATGGTCCAGCATCTGATGATGGCTCTTTCACGCGATGCGGCATTATAATTTTAAACTACTTCTTTGGGCAAACCCCCCTTGGGCGGTTCCCCTTTTGCACCTCCCATCGGCAGTCCCCCCTCTGAGCCCTCCTGCACACCCCACTTTTTGGCTGTGGGACATCCTGGTGCGGCACATTTGTTCGCCGGCATGTGAAAATTGATTGCTGTTGTTCATAGCTGCGGGATATGGCCAAAGTTTTTAAGTTCCCAATGCCTGTCCTGGAAAACCCCGAAACTGGGTTCTGTCCTACTCCCCCGCACACACACACACACCCAACCCCTGGCAGGCTTTCCGCTTTCGGTTGTTGTTTGGGCGCTGAAAAGCTGAAAACAATGCGCATTTTCCTCGCGGGTCTGCGTCGCCTTGGACCGAGTTCTCTTCTCCTTCGGGGCATTTTGTGTGCTGTGTGTTTTTTTTTTCGCTCGTTGTATTATTAAGAAAGTTTTATATTTTTTTGTCGGTTTGGGGTTGGAGTATATTTACATTTGGCAGTTGGCTGCGTTAAGCGGCTTGCCTCGTTGCTAGGGAAATTCTGGCAAGGCGGCGGTCAGGGGAAATTGTATCTCGGAAAGAGAGAGCCTGTGTTGGTCAGAAAACTCGGCGCTGGTGCTGAAATTTTTAATACTCTGTTACCTTGTCGTGCAGACAATTTGATGCCAATGGGAATATGAGTTTTCCCTCCGCTTCATTCCTGTCTGTCTGTCTTTTTTTTTTTGGTTTTTTCTTTTTGGTCTGTAGTGCCATAAAAACCTATACATATTTATATATATGGAACTGAGTGTGAGACCGAGCTTCGTGTAGCTTTATAATTAAAGAAAGACGAGGCGAAAACAAAGGAATAATAGCAAAATAAGAGCCTGGCAACCGTTGGCAAGAGATTGCACTCATGAAGAGCCTGTTGATATGGCCTCACCTTAAATGCTTCGGGGGTCAAGCTGCCAAAAAATGGAAACTGAGAGGAAAATATAGAGAGAGTGAGGAAAAAATAGTTATTATTTTTAATAACAATCTTGGAGAATCGGACCATTTAAATGTAAAGAATAATTTTTAATTATTTTGATTTTTCTTTATAGATTTATAGAAAGTCTTATTTGTTTGTAAATAATCGCCAGGTTTTAGAGGAACGAATGGAATTAGGTGAAGTTAATCGAGCTGAAGGCCCTAGTTGTCATAGCACAACCTACACCGCTAACTCTTGATTTTAATTATTTGTTAGCTCTTTATAAATAAATAAATAAATAAAAAGGTGAAGTTAATGAATTAAACTTCGGTTTAACTGTTGCAGTTGGTTAGTTAGCGGTTGTAATTAGCAAAAAAATGAGGAGATTTTATGTAAGAAAACAGCAAAAGAAATGCATATTATACATGGCAGGCTTTGTATGCTTTCTTAGAATTAAATAACAAAGTTAAATGTATTTTAATAATAATGAAAAAAACCAAGAATTATTATTTACCTTATTTGAAGTAAAACGATTAAGTTCTAAGCAATAATTAAACTTATTTTGGTGCTAAATTTTGATTTATATGGATTATAGTTCATAATCGTATGTGCCTGAAATTAACAAGTAATAATGTGAACTAACTAAACTTTAAACTACCATACTGTAGAATAAAAATAATAAAATGTAATTTAATTTCATTCAATTTTATACATTTTTAATGTAAAAATTCTTTATTAAAATATGTCAGTTCAAATATATGTTATTTGTCTATAGCAAACCTTAAACTTCCTGGCTGTTGAACTACATTTTTTGGGCAGTCAGATCGCAAGATACAGCGTCCTGAGATGTCATCTATAACATAACCTGGATGACATTTACACGAATCATATAAGCAGATTCTAAGGCAGAAACCATCACCCTTAAATTCACAAGATTATCTGCATGGTGATCCACATTTCTCCATAGTTCTATTTGTCCCGCACCCAGAGCAATCGGAAATAGTGAAGAAAATCAATAGTCCCAGGAGAGCGAAAAATTTTTAATTTCCACATGTTTTCCTTCTGTAAGTCTTATCCAAGTCTAAATACTCCCCAACCGCAGCGATCTTTTTATTCAACTTTTAGAAGAACCAATTGAATTAAGTGAGGCGAATGAATTAAACTTCGGTAATAAAAGCATGTAATAGTTGTAGTTGTTAAGTAGTTAACGGTTGTTACTAGCCAACTAATAAGGTGTACACCTACCAGACCTAATGATACAAATAAATAGACAACACTTTTAAATTCAAATAATGTTTAATTTATCATGTTATTTGTTTAATCTAACTTCCGAATCAGATGGATTCCCAGGCTTTTGAACTACATCTTTTGGGCAATCAGAACGCAGAATATGACCTCCACGAGTGGTGTGAGTTTGGGGACAACGCTGACCAACAAGTTATAGCTCTACCTGCATCGTTCTTTCTTTATCTCTATCCTTTTCACATTTGCCTTCTCTTTTCCACACAAATTACATTCTCGGTAGAATGAACCATGTTTTTTAAGGTTGCCACCAGCTCCTAGAGGATTTTCTTTCACCCCCTTTATCATCCCCTTGAAGTGAAAAGCGCCCTAAAATTATGTCTAGCCAGGAAGCAAACTTTTTGTCCTTTGTCCAAACACTTTATTAGCGCTACAGCTACAGCAAAAAATGTATTAAAAAGGATATAAGAAAAGGGCTATTTTCGGCAGAGACAGATGCAGCTGGGACTCTTAGAGGTTTTAATTAAGAAAAGATTTGAAGAGATTTTACTTAAGAGCAAATAAAAAAAAATTGACAGCAATTTTTTAATACATAACAAAATAAATCGCATTTCAATAACTACCATATTTCGCTGCATCCTACCGATTTGAATAAGTCAAAGAGGTCAAGAGTAGCAGCGGAACAAATGTAACATTTTACTTAAAAGAAAGAAATATATATTAAACTCCTGTCCTTTACAATATATATGTATATAGTGTGGTTAGTTAGCACTTTCCGGTTGTTATTAGCGAATGATTTCATAAGACGTCATTGCATATGATCCAACCTTGTAAACTCTGACAAAATGTTTAAATAAAACTACTATACCTTAACCGTAAACGATATCCCATTCGCGTTTAATTTCCCCATTAAAAGCGCACATTACATTTATACGAACCAACTAATTAGCAAAAGAAGTGCAAACATTCAATTAAAACGTTAAAGCGCCCGCATCTTTGGCTGGAATATTAAAACTGGCAAATTGAAATTGCAATTATGCATTATCTACATCGGCCATTCGATAAATTAAATGCGATAGCTCCGGCGCACAGGGGCTAACCCATTAACCCACTCGCTGGCAAGGTCAGCTAAGCAATTAAAAGCGAAAACTGGCTGTGCATAAATGTAACAAAAATAACCAACACACCAAACACACACAATGTGGTTTTTAATGGCAACCTGACCCCCCTTCCTTGTAAATATCTCCCCTTTTACCCCAGGATACCAAAGGATACCCGTAACTTTTATGGCACGCACGCAGTTTTTATTCTCGGCGATCTGCAGCTTGAAATGCCATCAAATGTTTCAACTGCCAGACGACAACGACACCTGCTGTCAAAGTCAGCCAGGTAAATATCCTTGTATAAAAAAAAACACACAGCAAAAAAATACAAAAATAATAATAAAAAAGGTCGAGGTTTGTCCCGTGTTTGACTTCTGCCTTTATGTGCATGCAAACGCATAATCAAGCGTGAAGATGTCGGTCCTGGGCACGCATCCTTATATCGCCATAGTGCTGTGCTGTGGCTGTGACACGCATCCTTTTATCCGTGAGAGACCTTATCCCCTGTACCTTATACCTTATTCCCCATCCTGCTTACATTTAATTTCACCTTCAGCCACCGAATCTGAAGCTGCCACACCGCCAAGACGTCGCGTCGCCTGCCATCCATACGACCAACCCAACCCATCATCCATCCGACCATTCTGGCTGCTCTTCCGCTGCTTTATAATGTTCCTTTTCCCTTTGGCTGGTAAATACTCTATGACAGGGGGTCTAAGGATTTTTAAAGAAAATTTGAGACTTCTTAAATGGGGTAAGTGCGATATTTGGAAGGCATTTAACTAGGAAAACTATCAATTAAACATATGCCTAGTATTTATCCAAGTAAAATTGAGGCCAGAGTTGCTTTATAATATATATAGTGCTAAGGAAATCATGGTTTTTAAAGCCCATAACATCATTATACTTTATAATTTTACATCATAAAAAAACAAATTATATTTACACTAAGTTGAGTACCTAAAAATGGTATTGCTTAATTTTAGACACATTTTTTTCAACAAATTTTAAAACTATACTCATTTTTTAAAATGATTTTATAATTGTCTTACATATTTTTTTAAATTAATTTTGAATTGTTAAAAATTGACAAAATTGATTTAGATTTAAACTCTTTGTGGCATAATTTATTCAACAATGGAATATACCATTTTATGTTTGTTACATTTATTTTATTTTAGTATTTGTAATGTAATTAACATAAAAAATTTGGAATTTGGAATTTTGAGCTTTTATAAATTGACTTCTTTGAAATTTCAATTTGTTTATTTCTCTTTAAATTGTTAAGTCTAAGTCATGAATCGTTTTCTGGCTGTCAAATTTAATAATTTAATAACAGTTCTATATTTTAAATATATATTAACACTATACGTATTAATTATGCATTTAATATGACTTTAGAAAGACCCACCCTGTAAGTATATTAAATATGTCGACCATCACCTCAGTTGGCCAGTTGCTCAGGTTCCTTTTTTATATATTTTATTTGGGGTTCCTTGTTGTCGTCTGTGCATTTGACAGGAAAAATTAGTTGGCTACGAAAACTTTTGGCCCCGCCGCTGTTTGGTGCACACACAAACACAGGCGATGCGTTGCGAATGTGCTCTATCACAGGCTTCGTCCTGGCAGTTGTAAAATTTTTGCTAACGAAAAACCATAAACAGGTGTTGTTTGTTGTTGACGCTGCATGTGGCCTGCCGCACAATCTGTTCAGCTCGTGCTCGCATGTCTGTTCTCTACATAATCCGTTCGCCAAGGCTAAACCAGGTTTGTCCTTCGCCAGGCGCTCAGCCGTTAGCCCTCAGTCCTCAGCCCCCCAATCAAATGTCCTGGGGGGCCTTCGCCTTTGCCGGCTGGCTGGCAGACATTTCGTAACTGTTTCGGGCACCGAAAGTTATTAAACTTAATGCAGTTTAATTGACCTTTTTCCCAGAGGGGAAGGACGAGGAGAAAGCCAAAACTTTTGCACCGTCTGCTGTTGGCAACAGGACGAAAAAAGAAACAGTTAAGAGCAGAGGGGGTGAAATGGCGAAAAGGACAAACACTCGCCTTCGCATTATTACTTTTAATTACGGCTTAAACCTATTGAGTGGAAATTTTAATATGTTATTTATTTACAATTAACGCCCCGGCAAAATGCTATCGTGTACAACTGGGCGTATGATTTATGGCTCGGCAATTGTAACTATTGTTGAATGCAATTTCCTTTTGTTTGTGCCGATAGCAGGTATAAATGTGTGCATATAAATATGTCCTTGTATAATTTTGTGCGTGTAACAGTTGCGTCTCGTAAATTACAGGCTTAAGGGTTTTCGCAGGACGGGGGTGAGTGTCACTTTTAAAACCCGAAATCTTTTGGGGCAACACGAGGAGAGGGTATTTGGGGATGGAATTGAAACCGAAATGAAAATGAAATTATTTATGATGCTCATTTGATGCGACAGCTTTTGGCCAACACTCTGAATGTAAGCTGAAGGCGAAGGCCAGCCGGAAGTGGGACTTCGATCGGTGAAATCCTTTAAAGCTTACAAGTATTAATTTCATTTTATTGGATTAAGTTATCTAAACTATTAATAAATCTTTAAAGTAATACACTTATTTTTTATTACCTCCCTATAATTTATTTTCCACTCTCTGATTAACCCTTAGTCCAAGCTGCATTTCTCTAGCCTCCTTCAACCCCAAACCCACTCACATATTTTAATTTGTTAATTACTTAGCTGGCTTGCAGGAGGCAGGCAGTAAATTCATACACCGAATGGCTGCAGCTTGGGCTAAGTAATCAGCATATAGCCATAGATATAGACGATGCTGGGTCAGAGTCTCCTCCTGACCCTCGGTCCTACCCTGCAGATGCGTTTTGTTAAAAAGTGAGTGTTGCCTAGTGCTGGCTTCTGGCTTCGTTTTTTGCCATTTTTTGGGGAAAGGGATAAGGCTTAGGGAAAGGGAAAAATTGTAAGGATAAGGCTCAGGCTAGACCGAAGACATCAGAAACATATTAGCAGGCACTGAAGCTAAGAAGCAACCAAGAGCCGGAAGAAGAAGAAATAAATGCAGACGCATGCATAGTTACTAAGAAACAGGAGCGGTTTTAAGATAGACTAGGGATAATGTAAGAGAGGAAACTTGGGAAAAACAAAATTGAATAACGTTACAAGCTGAAAAAAATATTAAATTAAATACTAGAAGCTTGAAAGTGATTTTTCAATACTTTTAAATTTTACAAGCTCTAAATATTTGATCAAAAATTTGGAAAGCCTTTTAATTATTAATACAAATTTTCCATTTATATTTTTGTTATATAGAAATAAAAAAAAAGAAATTTTTACAAAGTGACGAATGTTCCAAGCTATGAAACGCATTAAAATAAATAATTGAAGCTTTAAAATAATTCAGAAAAATTTTCTCATATATAAAAGTTAAAAAGGTCTGATTTAAATTATTTAAAAACTATAAGTAGAGTATATATCTCAAATTTTATAATCCTTTAATGAAGCTTTGCACATTCTTTCATTGTCTGCATTGTGTGGCAGCAAATTGAAGGATCCTGGGTGAATTTCGGTGGCCCAAATAAACCGCTCCGGCAGCCAGGATCCTTATTAAGCCTCCGAACCCGCAGCATCACTCGCTCTCTCTTTCTGTCTCCTTCGCTATCTACCCCATGCTGTTCCCCCCTGTCCACGTCCCCTTCCCCTTCCCGCATGCCTCTGCGCATAAGCGCTTAATGAGTATAAATGAGCTTGATTGCATATTCCAAGGCGCTCTTCCCATATGCATGTGTGTGTTGTGTGTGTGTGTGTGCGCTCTGTTTTTTAATAGCCTGCATATGGCGTTGTAAAAGTTTTCATTACACAAACAGCAGCAGTGGCAGCAACTACAATTTACCGGCAACACCAACAGCAACAGCAACAGCAACAACAACTTATTGGCCTGACTTTTAAGCGCATTTAACACACGGCGTATGCGTAATGTGAGTGTGAGTGAGCGGACGAGAGAAGAGGCTGGGCTGGCAGTCAAATTGAATACAGTTGCTCGTAAAATGCTTAAGCACCTGCACAGAGCAACAGCAACAACAATTACACAGGCAGCAGCGGCATCAGCGGCAGCGGCAACAACTGCAAAAAGGGGACAGCACAAGGACTTCAGCAAGGACCTCACTGAGAATAAAAATCATTAAAGCAAAAACAAATTATTCGCTATCCTGTGGCACATTACCATAAACTTGAAATTGCTTTGTTAACATATATATAAACGGGTTTATACTCTGAACGATTGAGGTACTTTCTGGTACAACTTGGAGAGATATATATTTTATCTGTATTTAAAAAGTAGAAAGATTATAGTAAGGAAAATAAATGTTCTCTAGAAGATAGCTAAAAGGTATATCTAATTTTTAACTTTAAAGCTTAAGACATATATTTGTTTATTCTTAAAAGCTAGATTTAATATGTATTTGTAAAAGTTTAAATATAAGTTTTAAATTTATAGTTTAATTTGCAAAATTCAGACTTTTGTATATTTCAACGATAAATATTTTATAATCTTTAGTAAAAAGTCAATGTTTTAGTTCTTTTGCTAGTTTTAGCTAGTTAAAAACAGAACAACGAAATATTATAGTAAAATAAAAATACAACAAATTTATACAAATTTAAATAATTTATATGTATATTTAAATCATTTAATTATAGAGTCCGAATATTTTATTCTGACAAGATCACAAAAAAACATTTGTGTTGTCTTTTAAGAAGATCGTTGTGAATTTCTGGCATAAAGCCTAGTTTTTTTGTATTTATACATAGTTTTCCCAATAATTTTACATATTTTCCAATTTTCTTTAATATTAAAAAGCTTAAATAACAAATAAATAAATTTAAATTTAAAACATCATCCTTTCTCTTCTTATTTTCTTAATTATAATTTTCTCAAAGTGTACACTTAACGCTAATTTGGCGTTTTACCGTCGAATGATTTTCGAGCATACGCAAGTTACATTCCCACACACACGCACACTCGCTCGCACACACACACACATGGTCGTGAAAAATTCTGCTAAAAGTTAAAAAAGAGTTTTTTTTTTGGACTTCGGATAGCGTTTGCCGTTTCTGTGGAATTTTCTCTGGGCAAAATTTCATCTGCGGTTGATTTTGATTGTGAAAGGATTTGCCAAATTGCTGTTTGCAACGGTGCGGCAAAAAATCAAAGGGATTTTCAATACCAATACATTCATGCGGCAGTAGATCGCATCCCCATACATATGCGCTTGGTTCAGTTTGTGGTTCGCACAATGGAACCGCCCCCGAAAACCACCCACAGCCATGCAACCCAACCCAACCACCCACTTATTGCGCCCACTGCCAATGCGTTTAAACAACAGTTTAACAGCAGTTTGCCAGCCTTTTGTTATTGGTGAGGCTTTTGCCTTCGCTGCTCCGCTTTTCTCCGCAGCCACTCTTTCTGTTGCAGCAGCATTTTCCGCCTTTTGGTGGGCGGAAAATTGGCTACAGGGCGGCTAGAAAAACTGCTCCCCGATTTATGGAAATTGTGCAATATTTTTTTTTAGGAAAAGGCTACGATATATTTTCTGTTGCATAAAGAAGGACGTTCTGAAGAGTTTCTTGTTTATTTTTTGCTTTGTTATTTTGGGCTTGCGGCTTAGCCAAAAATTTATTTTGGAATATTTGTTTAAAAAAATGTGTGAAAATAGTTCCTAAAAATAAGAGACATAGGAGCTTAAAGCATTAAAAAAAAAAAATATATATATATATATAAAGAGTCCTTTAAAAATGAATACTGTTTTTAAAATCTTTAAAAATTGGTTTAAAAGTGTGTAAATAATTTTGTAAGTTTTCAAAGCAGATATTAAGTTTTTTAAAAACAAATTATTCATTATTTTTTTTGTTTTAAAATGATTTATTTAATAACAAAAGTCGCCCAAATTTCAATAAAACAAACTATACCAAAAATCCTCAATATTTTTTTCCCCACTTCCCTCAAGTCCTTTGCTCCAACCAATTGTCCCTCGTTTTATTATTAAAAACCTTTGACTTTGTACCAAAAACAAAATACGCTTTTAGTCCTTTTTCGCAGCCATGCCGCTGGCTATGCAAAAATAATGGAGAAGGATACTGGAGAGCGAGGGGGAGGACTAAACGATCTGGACCTGGGTAACGTTCAGAAAAAGGAATGCAGCCAATAACTTGGCGCTTAATTTTTGCACAATTTTGGCCGCCAAAGGCCAAATAAATAACTTGCTACAGCACAAGAATATTTTCAGCGTTTTCCCCTCTCTCTCTTTCTCTCTATACACTCCATGGCGTAATTATGCGAAATGCGGACGCATTAAAAATTAATAACTAAACTGCCTTTGGCAGTATTTGCCATACGGTCGCCTCCGTTTCCGCCAAGCGTCGCCTCGCGTTGCCTTGTGCCGCCTTCACACTCCGGCCAAGTGGGCGTGGCTGTTTGGGAAAACTAAAAGCATATTTAATAAACTGCAGCAACAATGAGCGGCATTTGAAACAGACTGCAGTGGGTAAAAAGAGATGACCAAAGCACAAAAAGAGAGGGAGGCAAGATATTGAAGTAAAAAGGCGCTGGCAAAGCTTATTAAGTATACGCCATGCTGGCCAAATAATCGCAAAAAGAGCGCTTGGGGAATGTGCATTAAAATAATGAGAAATTAAAACGAAGATTATACAACATACAAGAAGAAAAAAATATCTACGAAAATTGTATCAAAAATGCATTCTTGGAATTTCTTTGACATTAAATTAAAAGGAGTGAAGATGTGTTAGTAAAAGGGAATTTAAATGGTTTTGTATTAAGTGAAATACTATTTATTTAAGGAATATTTAAGGTATTCAGTATTAATAATAAACTAAATAAAGTTCTTATTAAATTGTGATATTTTTTATTAAGGAATATATTTTATGTATATTTTATAAGTAATTGGTGTCGTCAGGGCATTGAAATTTGTGCGAAAAATAAGAACATTCGAAAATAAGAAGTAAATAAGATGTAAATTTAAAAATAGGGTTAAAATCATAAAATAATAATAAATTTAAGAAGAAAAATATAAATTTAAACTATAATAGTAACAAAACTATTTAAAATAGATAAATAAAAACTAAAAATACATATGAAACTAAAAATACTTATACTTATAGCGACAAACACCAACATCTTACATTTTTAAATATGATATTTTACAAGAAATCTTGTAATAATATCTACAAGTAATTTTTATTATTACATAGCTGTAATAAATGAATTTGTAATTAGAATAAATTTAAAAACATGACTCGTAAGTGTTGAACATCAGAAGAATATTAAACTCTTAACTGATTGCATATCGAATAGTGGATTCATTATTCATAAGCTAGTTTCAAACTATAGCACTTATCATAAATTTGTAAGACATTTTTCCAAGGGTTTTAGCCTGCTCTCAGCCACTGCGCCGTTTCTCCATTTCTTCATTTTTCCAGAAAAGTCAAAAGGCGTTATTAATAAATACAGAGAGAGAGGAAGCAAGATATATACATAGATAGATAGTGTGCAGCTGGTTTTCATTTAACTTTTTTAAGCTACTTCACAGTCCCCGTTCTGCCACTCACCCCTCTAGAGACTTTGCCCATTTGGGCCAACTAACGCCATTAGCTGGCCCATTGAGCGCTTTGTTGGCTTTCAATAAAAATTTCCATTAAAATGACCCGCCGCCCCATGGCTTCCGCTTCCCACTTTCCGCTCCGCCATCATCTTGCTTTTCCCCCTTTTTCGTCGGCATTTTCCCCTCCGTCATTGCATCGCATAAAATGCGTATGCATATTGCCGGGGCTACTATTACTACTACTACTACTACTACAGCTACTGTGTTGCGTTTGGTAACGGGGCAGTAAATTTTAACTACTGCCAGGATGGGAAATCTCCTTAGGTCCCCGCTCTCCAGCCCCAGCTCCACCTCCACGCCCCCTGTTAGACAGATAAATGGCGGCTAGTTTTGCGTTTGCATGGCTAATGGAAATTTGCATCCCGTTGGCGGCTTCCACAAAATGCGCTAAGCGTTTTTTTCCACACATACAGTCCCGTTTCTAATGAAACTTGGCTCAAAATTGCATCGGCTAAAAAATGAGCTACAATAGCTATAGATTTTTCAAGCTATATATCCCATTTTATAGATTTAATTTTGATAATAGATATATAATTAAAAGGGCCCTTAAGATCCCTATTGTTTTATTAACCTTTGATATTCAAAATATTAATTTGTTCTTTTTTAGTTGGTTAAATACCTAACAACAAACAAATTAATAATAATTAACAAAAATATCAAATATTTTTATGTCATAAAATCTTATAGCGCATACCCTGATCCATCAGGTCAAACCTATAAATCCGAGTTTCGTTTCGAGTGCTTTGCCATGGCGCTCTTTCACTGCAAAATTCATTCGATATTGACTGTTGTTCTGTGAGTGCGCGCTCGTTTCTCTGTGTGAGTGTATATAAATCTTAATTATGTACAATGCACATTTTCTAATTGACTGCACACAGACACAGGCACACACACACACGGATACTCGGCTGCTGTGCAGACAGATAGAGAGTTGTGCGCACTTTGCATGTGGTCTGGGGCCGTACCTAGGCTGTTGCATATTACGTATACGTAATGTCAATTATGTAAGAAAAGTTACCGCTGCGAGCGAGGCCGTGCGTCAATTTTTCGGAGTCTGCACAGAGAGAAATATAGGTGTTAAAATAATATATATTAATTTTTCATTCAAAATAATCAAAAGTCTTCTGAAGTATTTACTTTTCCTATTTATATTGTTAATAATTTAATTATATTTTAAATATCTTAAGATATAACATTTATTCTGAAGATTTTAATTTGAAAATTAATAAATTAGGCAATTTATTTTATAGTTTTCATTATTTTCTTTGAATATTATATGTTTTATACTGATTTAATTACTTCATTTATATTTTGCAGCTCATAATAACTAATTCTAATTAAAAATGTATAAAAAATATGATTTTTTAGATGATTTTGAGTGTTTGCAATTAGTACTATTATGTTTCTATTAAATTATTTACTGTTTCTTATTTACCAGTACATTTTATAATGGCTTTCTTTTATAAAACAGACTTTTGACAGCTTTTTAAACATATATTCATAATATTTTTAGCAGTGCTTTTTGCACTGAGACTGAATCGCGTAATTTGTTTACCAGGCGACCACTATTGGAGCTCGACGCTTCGCAAAATGTCCAACCAACTGTTAAATTTACTATTATACGGGCTATTATCCTGGCCATGGCACTTACTCCTTCGGATGCAGCGGCTTCTGATGCTGCTGCTATAGCTCCTGCTCTTCTTCGGCAGCTTTTGCTTTTGGCCCTGTCTGCTCGCCATTAATGGGCGTTTGGCCATAGGCAAATTTTTTGGCAGGACGACGACGAGGAGGAGGAGGAGGGTGAGGAGGCATGGGTCTGGCGTAAAGTTTATGCGCACATATGAGCTTTTAATTGCAATTTAATGGCCGGTCATTTATTATCTAGCGGCGACGACTACGACGACGAAGGCAACAAAAGGGCAACAACGACAGCGAACGGAAGGCCACATCTCATTGTCCATGTGCTGGAAAACTTTTCACTCTTTTCACTCTTTTGGCCTTATGTAAATTTCACTTTGTATACTCAGTACATGCAGTGCCACACTGCGTATGCGTTATGTGCTCGGTTAGGTTTCTTTTTGGCTAACTGGAAAAGTTACTAATGGCCTGTGTTTGCCATTTTCTGTTATTGTTTGCCATTTTCAACCAATTTCAAAAATTCTATACTTTTTGTTAAACGAATGGAGTTTGTTTCTATGACCTAAAAAAACAAGAAATGTATGTGTGTGCTGGAAATATATATATTTTGTATTTTTATTTATTTTTAGGCAAGGCCAGTGCTTGCAATTCATTGTTGGTTTTATTTTTTGTGTGTTGATTTAAAGTAAATTCAATTTTTTGTAGCGCTTGTTTAGCTTTGCCCGGCGGGGCTTGATATTTGTGGAAATTAAGGTGTCGCTTTGTTGTTAATGGTTTTAAACAAATTTAATAAATATTTTAAAGTGGAAATATATGTCAAATCAGTAATCAATACATTTTTGTATATACTATTTAATGGATTTCAATTTTTTGTTAGGTTAGTTATAAAAAGCTTAGGAAACTCTTCTTTTGAAACTAGTAAATTAACAAAGGATAATATAAATACATCTTTCTCTATCATAAAGTCTTTATAATAATTACTTTCCAGTTAGATCTAGCTTTAATCTCTGTGCCTATTAAATTTCTGTTGCCATTCAAATAAAATCATTGACACGTTTCAGGCAATTTCTGCAGCCAAAACAATTTCAGAAATTGATTTCAAATGCGTTCATTTCTGTTTATTCTTTTGGGGGGAGTAAGTGGAAGGCTGGCTGGACAATTTAAATTGGCAGAAACCATAACAATTGACAGTCACATGCCACATACAAGCCATAACACACTCGCAGGCGATCGCATTAGCCCAAACTATTGAAATGAGACAAAACTCCCGCAACTGACCGCAGTGGAAAACCAAACAAAACCCAGTTCGAAATGGGGCCCAGGAACAATGTTTAAATATTGCATTTTCGCGTTTAGCAGAGCCAGAAATGATTTATCTACCCCCTCTCGTACTCTCGGCTCGTTTCTGTCCAAAAAATAAAAAGGGAACCTAAAATGAACTTTGTCAATTAATTGCTCTGGAAATTTTTGCGAATGTCGATTGCAAAATGTTGGATGGTAAAATTCCGAATAAATGAACACTGAAGAAAAAGGTTTTGAAAGAAAAAAAGGACAAACATGAATATATAGAGAATATAAATTAATTATTATTAAGCAACATTATACATTTGTTTGGTATTTAAGTTTTAAAGTCTTGCTGAAGCTTATTTTTCTACAACAAGATTTTTATTGTTCAGATTTTTTGGTTTTGTTATAGAAAAAGTATTAATATTTTCATTAATTTAACTTTGTGGTGTTATCTATTTTATTTAAATTATAATCTTTCGTTTTTTAGAATTTCTGTGCCTGGGAAAATGTCAAATAAATAAAGACTACAAAAATGTTGGGTGACAAAATATTTATTTTTGTATTTTTTGTATTTAATTTATTTATTTTTGTATTTTTTAATTAAAATTTAAAGGTTTCTTGCATTACTTATCTTTTGGTATACATTTTTTATGTATTTATTGAGTTTTTTTTATGGAAAGTTCCTAAGTATTAAAATTTTACTTTATATTTTTTAATTACAATTTTTTTTCTATATTTCTGTGTGTACAATTGCATTGTCTGTGGATTCGTGTGTGTAAATTAGCAATGTAAATATAGCAATTTAAAATGCCGTACAATAAATATGAATGCAAGAGCGGCGAACAAAAAACAAACGACGATATCAGCGGCAAATAATTGAATTTACCCACAGCCAGTGGAGTTTTGCCAAAGAGGCGGATAAAGGACGAATTGGGGAGGCGGTGGTGGGTGGCAAGGGGGCACCTTTGTTGGCCAAGGGCACAACCCGCATTCCACACATGCACACAGAAATATACACACAGAAATACAGACAGACAGACATATTGTGTGCCTTTGTACGGATCTAATAAACCGAATCATGTATACATATATGCAAAAATAACTTCGGCTCGTTGTGTGTGCGCCTTGTGCCTTTGTGGTTGTGTATTTGCATATGTGTGTGTGTCTGGCTCATCGTCTACACTAAGCTGCAGGGTTTTGTATGATTTTAAAGGGGAATTATATGAAATTTTCTGAATATTTAATTAATACAATTTATTTATGGAGCTAAAAATGATCTAAAATATGCTTAGACTTAAGTATATTTATAATTTTTAATTTTAGGTTGTACTCTACACTTTTATTAGCTTTAAACATACATTTTATTTATAGTACACTTTTAAGCATTTTTATATCCCCTAAAATATAAGTTATAAATTCGTAAGTCCTTTAATAGACTTTTTTTATTTTTAAAAACTTTAAAGTATATTGCTCATGTATTTTATATTTTTCTTTTTAATTTGTAAAAATCTTAAACATTTTTTTTAAATGGTTAATCCCTTTCTATATTTTATACATTTTTATATTCCTTAAAATAAATTGTGTATTTATTCTATATGTTTCTTTATCATAAATTTATATCCCTTAAAATATATATTTCCATCTGTTGTCTAGTTTAAAATGCCAATGAGGCTGTTTTTGCTTGATTATGGCGGCCAATACTCATGAAATATTGAAAAGAGCCCGTCACAAGGACTTGGCTGATCTAGTAATGGCATAACAGAGAGAGAGAGAGAGACAAAGGGTGGGAGTGTAGGATAGGTACATCGTGTCACGCATATCACACACACACTCCCCCTACCAACACACACTCGATTGATGAAATATGCATGAAGTTGACTTTTGTGCCAAGCCAAAATCACAACAGAGCAGCCTCATCCACCTTAACGAATCTGCATTCGCTTCCACAAACTCAAACCCAACCTGAACTCCAACCCCAAACCCAACCCCATCTCTATCCACATTCCGTGCCCACAAAGGTTGCCATTGTTTGATGTTGGGGTTATGTAACTTTAATTGAAATGTAAACTGCAAGCCGCACGCGGCTCAAACGATGTAAAGCGGTGTTTTAATGTGACAAACAATGCCAGGCTATTCCTCTCTCTCTCTCTCTTCTCCCGATACAAATATGCATAATTTCACTTTAATTGCGTCAAAAAGTCAAAATCATTTTCAAAAAGGTTGCACAACTTTTGCCTCTGTGTATTGGTTTCAATCAGGGAGAAGGGAATGGGTATTAATTTATTCAGGCGTTTATTGTTGTGTTTTTAGACGGTTATATCATGCATATGAAATGAGCTGGGGGAGAGCCAAGAGAGAGCCAACTAAAATGTGTTCCAAAAATTTGTTGAATGATTGAATGAGCCACCAAAGCCGCACGGACAAGTATGCAAAAAATATATATATGTGTATATTTGTTTTACATTTTTTTGGTTCAGGATTCACCTGATATATAAATATTTATTGTGGGCCAGGAAATTTTATTGGAGGATTGGGCAAATTGTGGGAGTCTCAAAAGCTGCTAACAATGAATACCAATTTGGATTATTTTTTGTTGCCATTTTACTCTGGAACTTTTGGAATGCTGTGAAATATTATCTGTTGCACATTTTGTGGCCAATTGTGGTTTATTTTCAATGTTTAATTATGCAGGTGAAAAAATAATATTAGGGAATTTTCAACACCATTTAAATGTAAAGGGTTATTTGGGTTTATTTGTAAGTTTGATCATTTTCACAAATACATTATTACCTTAGTAAACAATTCCTAAATTTATAAATTTAATCTTGAATAAAATATGGTAGCAAAATTTCAAAATCTAAATAAATTTAAAACCGTCTGAAATCTTCAATAACAATAACTAAAAAATATAAAAGCACACAAATAAATAAAACAAAATACTTTTCCGTAGCCACGATTTTCTTTAATAGGTCAAAGTCATAAAATCTTAATTTTATTACCTGTCTTAAAATATCGAACGTGAAACCGTAAAATTATTATTATTATTTAAGATAAGCTTAAATCAAAAGCCCCATAAAGTATGCTACACTTTTTTGTAGCTCTATAAGAATTTATGGTTTTTAAGCTGAGACTGCCATTTGCCATGCAAAGTTTTCCATTTTCTTTATCTATAAATTATCCGGACATGCATCTCATACCCCCAGTCCATCCATCCCAGCACATCCATCCATCCAGCAACTTATCGTGGCTTATCTGCCTCGACTTGAAAATGTTTTTATAGTCATCGTCTGTGCTTTGTCGTTGCCGTTGTGTCTGTTGTCACGTTAATTACCCAATAATTTTGCACATGACGCGACTTTTTTACAGCGAATTTTTCTTAATCATTTTCTGCTGCTTTTTTTACGGTAGAAAACTCCTCCCCAGACATTTTGGCGCTCCCCGAGGAGGGCGTTTCCTTCCTACTAATGACAGCGCGACGCGCCCCATGAAGTTGTTACTTTGTTTAATGTCTAAGGAATTCCTGGGTACTCACATGCAAAAAAGCCAAGTGGATGATGGGAGGGACGAAGGTGGGAACGAAGGGACCTACGTTGGCTTACCATTTTTTGCGTCAATGAGCGGATCAATCAACGTGTCAAATCGTCTTGAAACGATGTGGATGCGCACGTGATATCCGCTGGAAAACCGCTTTAACAAATTACCACAGCAGGCATTTTTGGTTAGTTAAATTTTTGGGTCCCTTTCGGTTTTTGATGTGTGCCTTATTTCAGAATTCTTTTTGGCAATCACGAGCGACTTAAGCGCCGTTGATTGACGTTTGATTGAGAATTACCTTAGCCATTGTGTCAATCAAGGCTAAATCGAATTTGTCTTGGCACATATCAAAATATGCCCAAGACACCAAAAATTCAATTGAGGTGTCAGTTGGTAAATTTAATTTGCCTGTCGCCCTGAGTTTTTGGTGAATTTTCATTTTCCTCTCCCCTTACTCCCTTCCCTTCCTCTTTTTTGGTAAATTTTAAAACGTTAATCGCTGAAGTTTTTGTGTATTTTTTTACGTCCTGTGTGAGTGTTTTTCTTTCGGGGACATTGATGAATGGGACATGGACAGTGGCTGCGGATGGTGAGGGGTCAGATTGGAAAATAAATTGAAAAGTTGCTGCGTTAACGTTATTTTGTACTATTTATATACACACCCGTAGCGTACCCGTACCCGTACCCTTATCCGTATCCGTATAAATAAAAGAGAAGATGGCGTCTGCCGAGTGTTTGCCAAAGCGTAATTGAACGGATCTGAAAGTGAGTTTAGGTCGGGCTTACAGCTTTAATTGAGCTCCGAACTGACTTCGTTGCTCCGATGACAGGGAATTTCTGCAAAAAGGATATCAGGATTAATTAAGTTCTGTTCAGAAAAGGTAACTAATATCTCGGTTGAGATTTAAAATATTAAATAACATTAGAGATGTTTGAGCTTCAGTTAAATCTTTGTGAATGTGGCTTGTTATTTAAAAAATTAATATAAATAGAGTAGAAGCAGAATTTATGATAGTTTATTTGTTAATAGATCGAAAAATATATTGAATATATTTTAGTTTATAAAAAAAGATTTTTAAAGAATTTTCTTAATGAAAAAGATTTTAAAAATATTTAAAAAATTATAAAGGATTATATTGTATCATATTTACTTTGTAATAATTTTAAATACATTTTTAAATGGTATCTGAAGCATCTTTAGAAGTTATCACAGAATTATAAAGTTGTATATTTTAAACTGCGATATTCCTATATTTCCTATTTTACTCCTCCTTCCTTCGGTATAATTTCCCAACGCACATTATGCGAAAAACAATGAAATTAACGAACCAAACACGAATAAGAAAATCGCGATGCAAAATCCGCTTTCTCCCTGTCTCATTCTGTCCCTAAAGAAAGGCGGAGATATAGCCAGTCCGCGATAGGAGGATACCGCGTGCAAGAACAGGCGTCGAACAAAGCAAAAAAATGCTCAAAAAAGCGTAAAATCAAAGCGCCCTTGGAAAACGCGCACAGATGGTTCCATAATTAAATAAGCATCGACTGGCTGTAACTCGGGTCCAAGGGGGTTTGCTGGGTGAAAGAGTGAGGTGGGAAATGCTGCTGAAATGGCGGCAATACCGACACCAGTTTTGAAGTCATCCTGCTGCGGGTCTAATGCTCCTGCTACTCCCTATTTGACACTGAGAAAAAAGAGTTTAACAAAGGAAAGATCTATTTAAGCAAATATTTCTATTATTTATTTAAATATTTTATTCATTTTATTTGCAATGTAAACTGTGTAAAATTATAAAGATGTGTTTTTATGCATCTAAAGTTTTTTGATATTTTAGTTGTTTGAAGAATTTTAAAATATTCTTATACTTTATTTAATTTTTTTTTAATATTCTAAAATATTATCCCAGATATTTTTCATTATTTTCAGTGCTCAGGTTTTGGTTGTTCCTCCCACTTTTCCTGCAGGTCCTGGCTTCGCCACTGCTCTTGCTTTTCCGATTTTTCCCAGCCGTCTCGACTGGTCTCACATTTCTTTCTCTTTCCCGCCGACGACACTCACTCATTTTGCCATTTTACCTAATTGGTAATTTTTCCACCTCCAACTCCACCTCCTCCACGTTGTTCAGCAGATATTCCTGCTTTGGCTTTAGCTTCAGCTCCTTTAGAACCGTCCGTCCGCAATTGATTTCGGTTAGTGTGCGAGTCTCGAGTCTCGCGGCAAGGACGATTGACAAGTTGCCTGGAGGACACTCGAGCGCGACACTTCAGGTATGTCCTGGCTGCCTTTCACGTGCTCTTTAGCCTATTTCCCGTTTCCTGCGCCGAACCAGAGAGTCCGAGTGGCCTCGCTGTTGTTGGCATTCTCGTTAGCGAAAGGAGGAGGAGCAGGAGCAGGAGCAGGAGGCAGGCCAAAGGACCTTTTTCGGGGCTGCGGCATGCGCATGCTAATAAGTAAATCCAGCGATCCAATCCAGAGAATAAATATTTGACAAACGTACGCAGGCAGGGCGGAAAACTTGGAATGTAAGTATAATAAATGCGATTTTGAATTTGAGTCTATCCTGTGGGGGTGGTTGGTCCAGGACCTGGTCCTTGCTGGCAGGACTCGACGCTACGTGCCACTTGTTTTAAAATTCAGCGTCAAAATCGTTTTATTTGCCAATATTTCATTGTGCGCCGGCGAGTCCTTCGTTTTTCATTCCTCGTTTTTCGTCCTGCGTTGGCTGTCCTGTCGCTCGGTTTATTAATGGTGTTGGTTTTCGGATTATTTAACGGTGTATTATTTTATTATTTATTTTTGCATTAATTTTTGATGCCCTCGCCGAATTACTTTGGCCATCATCATCGTCATTGGCAAATCCCGCAAACCTCTCTAATGGGTTAAGCCTGGGCTATCCCTTTTCGGGCCTCGTTTTAACCCTTCAATTATATACCATTATGGGTCTAAAGTTTTGCCTCGATTTTCGGTTTGATTTCTCTCATTCGGCGGACAGCTGTCCGGTAATTATTTATGCATTTCCAGGACGAAATTGGTAGGAGTTAAATCGGTTTTGGATAGGTTTTGCATTTACTTTTTGCCGAATTTCGTGACAGCCTGGGTAGGACTTTTTTAATTGTGTCTCTGGGCTGATGGTAAAAAAATATATATATGTCTCTATTAGCTATTCAGCTGAATCAATAAGTGGAATAATTGGTTTGCAATTTTTACATGTTTGCTAAAGGGAAAAGATAAGTCTTATAGATTTTAAAGGGTTAAAATTTAAGCTCTCTGTTAATTTATAAAATATTTTTCAAATTTCTGTAAAAAGCTTCTCATAATTGCTTTACTTTTCCCGAGTAATTTTGAACCTCCCTTCCTTCGATTGCCTCAAGTTCAGTGCCAAATGGCAAGTGGCAAGTGCTGGTTGCCAGTTTGTCAAAGTGCTCGCTCATTAGCGGGGCCAATGTCAAAGGCTACGTGTCGCAGACTCACACATATACCATACATAGCTAGCTTGGCGGGATTCCCTTAGCCCACCTCCATTTTCCAGCACCTCACCGAATTTTTATTTAGTCCTTTTGGGTCCTCTTGTACAGGTGCCGGCGTCGTCTTCCATCGCCATCGCTCTATCTATGCAGCTTCTGTTTGCCAACTGTCTGTGTCCCAAAAAAAAAACAATATTAAAAAATGAGCTGCCATATTTTTTTTTACGTCCTGCACTTGCCTTCTTCATGGCCCTGTCATCTTATCATTTTTCTCACAGACAGCACACCAAAATTTTCTCCCAGGGAGGGCGAATCTTCAGCCATGTAGGGGTTAAGCAATTTTTTGGGAGCCAAGTTCAAAGGCAAAACGCAAATTGGCTTGGTGCAAATTACGACATGTGAGGAGTTGGAAAAAATATGAGAGGGAAAATTAAGGGTGAGCGGTGAGGAGTATAAAAATTTGAAGGAAAAGGCCTCGGGGATACGCCATGTCTGTTCGCATATGTCTGCCAATTTAGAAACACTTTTTTGCCAAATTTGATTAAAATGTTCACCCAAGATTTCTTTTTTTTTCTCCAGAAATAAAAATTTATTTCTAATTTGTGCAAACTTTTGCTGGGATTGCAAGACTCAAAAAAAAAAATTTGTTTTGACTGGCAGGTTTTTCATATACTTTCAGGGTTACTTGAGGTTACAGTTGAAATTTACCCTTAAATAGGTTTCTTTAGCATTAAAACTCCTATCAAATAAATGGAAAATGAAGTAACTATATTCCTTTTCTTATTCAACAAAGTTAACCCACCTACTTCCTCCTTTTTACCACATCTCCATCGAAACTTGTATACCCACTCCAGCAAAAAATATATCCTGGAGCACCTATAAAAATATCTTATTTGCTGCCAACTTAATTTGTCACAAAACGCAGAAGTCATCGCCAGAAACAGAAGGAGAAACAGAGCCAGAGCCAGAGTCTAGGACTGAGGGCCAAGCCGTGCAGGGAAAGAAAACAATTCATGCTAAATAAATTGCACAACAAAAGCCAGCTAGCAATATAAAATGAAAATATTTCGCAACGCAAATACGTATGCAAAATATATAGCTTCTTCGGTTCCAGAGCTCCAGCTCTCCATCGCTCCAGCTCCAGCTCTTAGCCCGGTTCTTGGCCCGGCTCAGTTTGCCACTTAAACTCCGCTGCACGACTTCTTTGCCCATAGAGAAGGAGCGGAAGAAGTTGGCATTTTACTTTTCTACTTTGTGGCTTACTTTGCCTTTTAGCTTTTAGCCATTTGGTTGACTGTTTCCATTTTTTTTTCTGCTTCTCCCACGTTTTTAATAAAAATGTGTATACAAAAAAAATAAAAATAAAAAAACAGAGAAGAAAGTCCAGGGGTATAGTTATAAATTTGCTGCAAGGGCGCAGTCAAAGCGCATTGTTCCTTGAATGGGGCGGAATCAGGGTCCTATAGTGGGCGGGATCTGCACGCAACTTAACCATAAACAAGTTGTCTAGACTGTGGGAATGTTGAATGCTCTTTCGCCACCTCTTCTTGGTCGTTTTCTTGGCTACAAAACAAAAAAAAAAACACGAGGCAACTTTTTTGCGGCAAACATAATAAACATAATTCAAAATTATGTTCAGGTAGTTGGGGTTAAAAAAGGATATGCTTCTGCTTTTTGTACAAGGATAGACAACTATTATAATATATTTTTGATTGAGATCTTGGGCTCTTTAGAAGGCTAAACTAAGATAAGAGAGTTTTAATTGCTAAACAAATTAGGAAGTAATTAGTAAAGGAGATTGGTAAATTTATAAATTGATTTAATTATGTAACTACATATAAGGAGAGAAATTTAAAGGTAATATTTTCTATCAAAAGAAGAAATTCACAAAAATTGAAATCAAACATTTTTTCCAATTGTTTTTATTAGAAAACAAATATTAAATTATATTGATTTAAAATGTAAAAATATGAAATTAAATTACCATGACAAACTCACCCCTAGAAACATATTCCTAATTTTTAACCTGTACTCCTCTCAACCTCAATCCCAATTTGGGGTTGAAAGAGTATTCACCAGAAATCTGATCCATAATTATGTATGAAATTCCAATCAAAATTCATCCAAAGTATATGAAAAAAAAACATTCAATTTGTGCAACATTTCCGCCCAAGAAATAAGAAAGAAGGAAAGAAAATTATTCAATTTGTAACTTGACAAGCCACAAAGTAAAAAAAATACAGAACAAAACACAAATGGGGGGCAAGAAAAGCAAATAAAAGCACACACTCCTGCACACACATGAGGAGAAACTTTAAATTAGCTGATTAACTAAGTAGTAAAACAAAACCATAAGCCAGAGGCAGAGACAGAGGCACCGAGTCGGAGCAACTGAGGCAAAAGATTGTCATGTCCAATGTCTACATAGGATTTGTGTCTGCCAGGATAAAATAGAAGGAAATGGAAAAGGGGGGCTTGGCAGGACGTTTCTTTCTGGTGGGGTGCAGCAGGAGCAACAGGAACAACGGACGGAGGCAATCACAAAATACCGAAAATAATATTTTCTCTACTTTTAATACCTTGGGAGTTCTATGGGAGAGAGGGGATATTTATAGGTTTCAAATTTTATTTTAAACTTAAATGAGTATATTTTAACTACTTTGTTTTGTACAAAAAAAAAGAGAGTAAAGTTATATTGATATACGTATTTTTTTTTTAATATTTGCTCTCTTTTTTATGCTAAAATTTTTTTAAATATTGTAATTTCCACAATTATTAAAATAAATTTAAATTAAAAAGGAGGATAATCTTCTAGAATTTCTAATCCTATTACCAGATATCCCATAGTCGAGGCACTTACACCCAGTATTCCATCATATAGCTTTTGTTTCAGTTGCGCTTCGCTGCTGAAAATAAGAAAAAAGGCGCAGGCAAGTGTACGAAACACAGCCATGGCTAAAAAATCAACACAACCAGCGCCAAAATCAAGCCAACAAAAATTTTTTGGGTAGTAAGCAAGGCAGAGATACTATATGTGTGGTGGGGGAGGGAAGTTAGGAACTGCAGCGAAATGAAAAACGTATTTTATCTTTCCACTGGCGAGAGGCGAGCGCGAAAAGCGAACCAAAGCTCAGGAGCAACATGATAAAAGAGCACACCATTTATCAAAAAAGCAACAAAAACCAACACACAAACTCGCGTATATATCTGTATATCCAAAAAAATATATAGCACCGGCACCAACCGAGAAAAATATATGGTGCACAGTGGGCAAGGAAATTGACTTTGGCTGAAAATGAGAGACTTTTAGGCCGGCGACTTGACTGTACTTTGACTTTACCTGGGGTACAGTTGCGCTTCATTTTGCTAAATTCCATATTCGCTGCAACTCTGCCTGGGCCAGGATTGTCTTTTGCTAATTGCTCCAGCAGTTCTTTCGGTTGATTTTTCCCTCTGACCACTGTGGCTACTCTGGCAGAGCGAGCGGCTGTTGGCTGTCGTTGCCCTTTAGTTTTGACTTTTATGCTTTCGCCGCTCACACAAACATATAAAAATGTGCACAGTCACGCACACAAATATATACTACACACATCCATATATGTTTATAAGGATATTTGTTTCTCAGATGTTACGGGAATACCCTTTAATTTTTAGAAACTCTAACGAGAAAAATCATTTTTATGTCACTTTTCCTTTACAGACATTCTTTTTTGTATTATTTTATATTTGAAAATTAATTGTTACTGCAAAAATTATTTTTAAACATTTTCTTCTCTTAGTTTATTCGCCAAAAAGGATATTCATTGTTCTTATAACTCCCACTTCCTTCACGTTTAACTCTTCTTTCTTGTAACATGTTTCTGTATATTTTTTTATTATTATTTGGCTTCCTGTCGAGCCAAAAAATATTTTGTTCGCCAACAAAAATAACAGTAAATGCGGCTTACTAACATTTTCGCTGCTAAGAAATAAGAACGCACACGGGGTGGGGGCAAAGGGGAATCTCCCATTCCAGGCCAAAATGGGATATGTTGTAAAATAAAGCCAAATATGAAATGAATGAATTTTTGTTACCCACTGACACGATTTATTTACGAGTGTCCCGCCATTGTGTGTGTGTATGACCCCAGCCACCCACCTCCCTCTCCTTCTATATTCCCATCTAACTCCATTTTCACCCCAAAAATAAGAAGAGCAAAAAATAAAATAAAACAACAATAAGCTCTGAAAAGAACAACAATTTTTATTATCGTATGTTCGCTGGATGGCCGTACTGTGTACATCATTATACAACAATTGAAATGTTGTTTGGCGTCGCGTTGGCGGTAACGAACAGATGAGATGGGAGTTTACAGTCGGGGTCAAGATAGTAGGTAAAGGATTTTTAGGGGGTAAATTATATATATTTTTAAGTAAACAAGGAATATATTTTCTTAAAAAGCTAAAATGAAACTAAAGATCTTTGAGGTAGTAAGGAATGATCTTCTAAAATATGAAATTTACAATTTAAAAAATATACATTAACTGTTTTTTAGGAAATATAAAAATATTATTTTTAAGTATAGGATATAATATTTATATATTTAAAAGAAATATATAAAAGTGTAGATACTGGAGGAAAGTAAACGGTTTTCAAAGATATCTAATAACTATTTCGGAAAGGTAATAGAGGCGATATCTAGAAAATTTACTTTTGGAATACTTTCTTAAGAGGTAAGGTAGTAAATATAAAAATTAAATGTAATTAATCTTTATAATTAAATAAACAATTTCAAATTAAAAGTTTTCTTTCATTTATGTAATGTTAATATTAAATTTAAAACTTTTCCCTGTATTCTTAATTTTTAAAGATCTATTAAGAAATGTAAACCACTTTTGGAAATACTATAAAGGATTATTAAATATAAAAAATTTAATTCATTAGCTTTGTTTGCCAAAATTAAGCCCTTATAACTATCCCTTTGACGGCAGCTGTAAAAGTGTGTATGTTAGATGGGCTTAGTTTGAGTTGGGGTTGAGGTCCATGTCCTCGTCCACGTCCTCGTTCTCGACCTCGGACTTTGGCGAAGCAAAATAATGAGGAAGGGTGGCAGCGGGGGCCAGACTGGAAAATCACTGCCAACTTTCCGGCAATTGCTAAGACGAGTGGTGGGGACCTTGGCACCAAAACAAAATAAAATACAGGCCGATTTTTTTCAATTACCAGACATAATATATGGGTCCTATATGCTGTCATGACCTTTGTACGAAATTAGATGGCGCTTTTTTTGGGGGAGGGGTTGAAGATGAAGTACCGAACGTAAGGTGATACATATCTGAAATTTATGTTGCCGTTGTCCTCTAATACGATTTGGAATTCATTTTTCCTTTTGTTACCAAGCCAAGCTAGTATCTCGCCAATTGTCATCAATTTGTGAGCCTCGAAAATTGGGGTCAATAAATGTATTTACAGTGAATAACAAAGGAATTAGGCAGCTTTTGTTTATGCTTTGATTATATTTATATGTAAATAAATGATGGAAATAACAATGAAATGGTATACCCATATATGTGAATGTATTTTTAAAAGGTTAAATTAATTAATATAAATATTCAGTGTTTAATTTTACCTTGAATGTGTGATTAACTGGCTTTTTAATTTGTGGTGTTTTTATTATATATGATTTAATATCTTATTCACCCATCAAATAAATTAAATAATCATTGAAATAATTTGTAAATCTACCGAAAACATTGCATGATTAAAAATGTGTGGAATAAAAATAATATAAAATACTAATTGAGCTTAAACTCTTTATATTACGAATTAATTAATTAATCATCTTTAATTAACTTATATATATTTATTTACTCAAAATATATGATTTATCTAAACATATCTTTAAGGTATTATTTTAGTCCTTCCATATCCAATAGAATAGTTTCCCGTGTGATAAAATCCAACCCTTTTCTCTCGGCCCATCAAGATGCCAAAAGCTCCAATATATTCTTTTTGAAGGTCCCGGGACCCAGGCCTGTCTTTCATTTAAATTCATACAGAATGCGAAATATGAAAAGTTAATTTAAGTTTCACTTACAAATGGAAATGAAACAAAATGAAATGAAATCCATCTGTGCCCCCCGCACAGCAGCAGTAGGAAAAAAGGCCAGCAAACATCATCCGCTGTCTGGAATCCTGGACTTTTAGCCGGTCTCTTACCCGAGGGGGACTGGGTTGGGGTTTGGGGGTAGCTGTGGCCAAATGCCGGATCCGTGGACGCCGCTGAAAAGGGTTGCTCTTTTGCTAATAGATTTCGCATAAATTTATGCGCCCCTTTTTCTGAAATATGAGCACCACGACGACGACGAGTTCACGACATTTGTTTAGACAGCTGAAAGGCAGAAGGGGATGTGTGGGTGTGGAAAACTCTTCAGAGTCCCGGAATGGGAAATGTTTTTCTCTCTATTTGCACAAAATTAAACGCATTGCCAACTGCCAGGCTACAATTATCCCTTGTACAAATTCATTTGCCGCACTATTGTCTCATGCAATTAACAACAACGGAACGACGACGATTTTTGATAAATGCTCAGAGATAAGCAGTGAAAACGTGGCCAAAATGAGGAGCTACAAAAACCCAGCTCCTTCTGCTACTCCTGTGCTCCTTCTGCTGCCATTTTTGACTGTCTGTCGTAACTTTTGGTTGCTGGTAGCTGGTAGAAGGATTCCCTGGTAGCTTTACGGCTTTCTCGCATAATTGCTTCGTCATTGTCGACTTGGTTTCAAGACGCCAGCGAAGACGAATCCTTCCAGGCAGCTTCCGGGGGTAAGGAGGGGGTCGAGAGCCGAAATGCGAATTTAGTTATAAAAAGCAAATTGCGCTGGCAAATTAGTTGCCATTTAAGAAAGCATCGAGCCAACGTTGTCCTGGCATCAACCATAAACCAAAAGAGTAAAATAAGGGTAATCACCAGCCACACAAGTAGACTTAAGAGCTACACTACAGCATATTTTCATTATAATTTGCAGATATATACTGTTCACACATGAACACGTATATATAAGTAAATTATGTAAAAGGATCAAGCCGCAGCACTGCACTATTTAGTGTCTGCATATATATATATATACATAACCGTTTCTCGAAACATAAAACATAATTATACCTGCGATGCAATGGGACCTCCTGCGAGTGGTCACCACATGTTTGTGTAGATAATGATATCGGGCAGCGGAAATTTCCCGCTTGTACCTGAGTGGTTTATCTAAAAATAAGTCTATGCGATATTCATGTTAGCCACCTAAGCTAGGACTTTACGAGAATAAAATTAGTTTGAAATTATAACTCAGCAAATGAAGACGTGTTTTATTTGGCACAGCTCTTTCATTTTGGTCCTTCGGCCACTCTGCAACTTTCCCCCCTGTGGTAAGAGGTTCAGAGTTTTTTAAACCAGCACCTTCAAATACGAAGGCTGCAAAAATAATAATAATCTCTTGTTTCCCCCCACCCGTGGTAAGGAACAGAGAAAAATAACTATAAAACAAAAAGATATACAAGAGT
>VNJQ01004349.1:0-16203 GCA_008042515.1 Drosophila truncata
AATATTAAGTGACCAAATCTAAAGTTTGATGAAAATATGTTGAGAAACAGCGAAGTTATGATTTTTTCTATTATTTCCCTGATTGTTCCTATGGCAGCTATAGGATATAGTCGGCTGATCCTTATGAAATGTGGTATGACGTATTATGTTGCCAACAATAGCATTCGTACAAAATCTGAATTCTCTACTTCTAAAAACACCGAAGATATACCATTTCCGATCAATCAGTTATATGGCAGCTATAGGATATAGTCGGCCGATCCCGGCCGTTCCGACTTATATACTGCGTGCAAAGGAAAGAAGGGTGTGTGCAAAGTTTCAAGTCGATAGCTTTAAAACTGAGAGACTAGTTTGCGTAGAAACAGACAGACGGACAGACAGACGGACAGACGGACAGACGGACAGACGGACAGACGGACAGACGGACATGCTTATATCAACTCAAGAGGTGATCCTGACCAAGAATATATATACTTTATAGGGTCGGAGATGTCTCCTTCACTGCGTTGCACACTTTTGACCAAAATTATAATACCTTCTGCAAGGGTATAAAAATTCATAGTTTCGCTATTTCTCAAAATATTTAAATCTAATTTGGGATTTGGCTTCTTATTATTATTTCAGAATTTCGATTTTAATTTTATAGATCAATCGCAATCTGCAAGGGTATATAAACTTCGGTGAGCCGAAGTTAGCTTCCTTTCTTGTTTGTATTTAAAATTAGTTTATTCTAATTGAACCTAAAAACCCAAAAGAAATGAACAGAAAATTTAGATTTCAGAAAGTTAATTTTGATTTTGCACTCTCTTTAAAAAATACTTATTTTTATTAAAAACTTGTAGGTTCAAATAGAAGATACGTTCACGCTGATATATGTATAATACTCTTTGATTCATTCCGATATACTGCATGGTTTTTCGTGAATCGTGTCCTTAGCATAGCTAGAATCCCAAAAATTTGGTGCGAAGAAAAGGAAGACTAAAGTTTTTGACGTGCGTACCTTTACACTTGTGTGCCTTGTGTGCCATTTCAAGAACTTCCAGTTCGAATTCGAACTTGAAATTTGTACAACATATTCTCCAAATAATAAACTATTTTATAAAGCAAAAAAATTGTTTTCTCAAAAAAAAAAAAACATTTACATATGGGTCCCCTCTTAATAGTACTCAGTACTCAGTTTACATTGATATACCGTAAATTTTATTATAATATTTAATATACATTAAGAAATAGTTGAATTCAAACGGTATGTTGCAGATACACTGACGAGCAAAACTGTAACACGAGTTCAATACCCCAACTTCAATGGTCTGAATCTTTTGTTCTTATGTATGCTTGTTGAAAATCTTAGTTTTGTTTCATTGTTTGATTTATACACTATGTTTCTTGAAAATTTGAAGCCATATGATAATAAGAGAAAAAATGCCAAGGCCAAATGTAAACAAAGTCAAATGTTACAGTTTTGCACTCTGTGTGCCGAAGTTTTTATTTTAGTTTTTTAAGTCTTTTGACTTTTAAGTATATTTATTCTTATGTATTTCAATACGCTTTGATATTCAAAAGTCGAATATAGAATGAAATAAGTATGGACAGGGAGAAAAAAATTAAAAATAGCAATTTTCTTCATAAATTAAAACAGAAGATACAGATACAGCGATCTTGAGTTTGCAACAACAATTGAATGCGTTTTGAGACGCACCTGGTGTTTCTGGCTGATATTTACTATATTTCTACTTATCCAGAAATATTTGATCGTTTTGTGGAAAAAATTAATAAACGGATAATGCAATAAAATAATTTTTGAATAGCAATTTTTGGCAGGTAGCAAATAAATAATTTCGGAAGCTGTTTTTTTATGGTTAATATGTACTGGTTAAGATGTACTCTATAAGAACATTCAACAAACTTGGCAAAAAATGCATTCACCTTTTTAATTAAGGCTGATTTTTATTTTTTAGGGAAACAAATAAAATTCAAAACTAATAATTATTTGTATTATAAAAATCACAAATTATAATTATAATTATATAATATATAATTTTCCAATTTTATTTTTATACACAAAAATAATAATTATGTTCTGATTTTTAATAAAAAATATAATGATTATATTTTTTTATATAATAATACCCACTTTTGATAACTACACAGGTCAACAAGGTCCAGTTGTCGGAAAGATAGTGTTCATTTCAAAAGTAATTTGGGCAGGATTTTAAGCTATTTTAGGTTATGTACCCGAAAAATTGGAGTTTTCGAAGTTTGAGGGTATGTAAAGCGAACAAATTTATTCGGCATATTTTTCAGATGCATCATTTAGAACAACTCTTTCCCTTTAATTTAAAACCTCAAGAAATTAAATGCGATTTCTTTTCGCAAAGTTATTTTTGAAGTTACGAAGCTTTTCATCATCATAATTTGCTTACCACGTCAGGATTTTAAGATATGTATCCGCAAACAGCATTTTTTCGAAAACATCAAAAACCTCAAAATCCTGACGTGATAGGTGAATTCTGTTCTATTATCTAACAAGAATTCAAGAATTTCTTACATTTGTTAAGTTTCAAAGGGTGGGCAATCAGTATTTTTTTATTTTGTTTTAAAAGATGAGCGTTTTCTTCTTAAAATTATTTATTTTTAAGGGTGGATGTTTTTTTTTGTTTTAGAGGTAGGCAAAGAATTTGTTTGTTAAAATTTTTTAATTTTAAGGGGTAGGCAAACAATTATTTTTAATTTTAAGAGGTAAGCAAACGTATTTTGTTAACATTTTATAGTTTTAAGGCAAACGTTTTTTTAACTTTCTGCTAATTTTTAATGTGACCTATTTCTTAATCTTTTTGGTTTTTTTTTTTATTTTAAAGAAAAAAATTTTGAAAAAAGGTTATTTTTTTTGGCTAATTGGAGCAAATTTTTAAAGCTCTATTTTTTAATTGTGAATTTTTTTAATATTCTAAAGGATGGTTGGTCTAAAGGATGTGGGCAAACGTTAGTTTTTTCAAAGCTCCATATTTTTTTAAGTGTACTTTTTTTTTAAATTTTAAAAGGCGGACAAACGTAGGCAAACGATATTATCGCGATTTCCCCAAAAAAATTTTGAATAAAGTCAAATTTTTGTTAATGGAAAAATTATGTAAAATGACATCACTTGATATTTTCGAAACCGGACGTGGGCAAAAAAAATAAAATATGTTTCTAACTATTTTATCATCTTCGATATTATTTTTAGCTATCTCCAAATTTTCCCAATAATTGCTTGATTATTTCCTAAAAAAAAATTTAAATAATTGCCATTTTTCCATTTTCATGTGTGTGTTCCTTAAGTCCTTGGGTTTATACCAGGGCTCGGCGCGTCGCAAACCCATGGGTCAGGCAAAGCCTCTGCCGGCAGCGCTGCCAGAACACAGACAGTATGACAACTTCGTGTGGCCTCGGCAAATGTCTTCGGCTCAGCTGCTCAAAGCATTAGGGCTGTCAGATTATATTGCTCTGGCTATATTCAGCCACTTTTAGCGGAAATTAGCAATTTTTATAGTAATAGCTATTGGTTTTGCATAGAAAACCAAATGCTAGCTATATTATTTTCTTATATCTGGACAGAAAATTAAATTAGTTGCTGAGGAGAAGTCAACGAAGTCGTTTTCGTTCCTTTACTCTCTCACACATATGCAATTTTGGCTTGTGATTGCGATGCACTATAGGCTGGATGACCACTTTTTCTGGCCAAAAACCCGTTTTTCGAAAGTCCTTAAAATTAAGATTTAATCTTAATTTAATGGTTGCGTTCACCAGAACAACATGATCACTGATCACTGATCCCTCAGGGATCGGTGATCATGTTGTTCTGGTGAACGCGTATGATCATTACGCCGTCTCAAAAAACATCGGCTTGGAACCTATCGTTATCTTCCTGCTTCCCGCCAACATTGATTTGAATTTGCTTATAAGATAATTCAAATAAAAAACAGGTAACCGTAACTAAAAAGCAACTGGAGACATTTTAATAATATTCCTAAAATTGTCCAAGTAATAGTTTTTGACCAGAGACCTCATAAAATAATTTATTGCTGAATGTGGTGCCTTATTTAATTATAAAGGCGTGCTGTCAAATTTATTTCATTCCGATGCAGCACGGTACACTTCATTCTTGCTTACAAAAACATAATAATAATTATATAAATAATTATCAATTCGTTAAAATTAAGTAATTATAATGACTGACCACTGCTTTCATTAATAATAATTTTTTTTCCTTTACTTACGTTCTTTTTTCTCTATTTTTCATTTCGATACTTTAACCATCGATATAATCCATCAGTATCGCGAAAAGGTAGCGGACTATTTTTACGATCCCTTTTTGGTGATCATGTTTACTAAAATCTTGCAAGAAATTAGGGATGACACGCACTATCGATAGAAATCCATCAGTGATCAGTGATCATGTTGTTCTGGTGAACGCAACCAATGACGTCATTATGTTAGTATAACATCAGACTTCAATGTTACGTAACAGAAATTTTAGCAGTGGCACGCTCTGTTAAGTTATCGGCTGTTAAAAACAGCTGTTCGGAGTGTCGTTACTACGTGCGCTTATTTTTGGAAAAAAGAGTCCGTTTAAAGTTTATAAAAAAAGGCACTAAACTTAGTACTTATTAATAAAGTGGTTATGGCATTGAAAGAGAGTGGTTTGTACTATATGTTTTCGATTATCAAATGTTGGATTGCTTGTGATTGTCCCTGTAATTGAGTGTTTTTAACAGAGCTTTTGGGTGTATTAATCATTAACAAAAACTAATGTTTAGTTAGAGATATAAACGGAGTTTCACCTAGTTTCACCTTAATATTAATACTGGGTTGTAGGTAATTCAATTCTTGTTCATCTGAATGTAAAATTAAAGTGCACTTTTGCGCACTTTCTGCGTAATTCTTTTTTTAAGGTCACAACCTCAGGGTCGCTAATACGGAGTTGTTTGATGTTTGGAGATCTGCTCCGACCAAATGTTCGAAAGAGAACGCAATATTGGCTAGATTCAAAATTTCTATAGCTGGTTCAGTATTTGATGCCAACATTTTTTTCAGTACAGTTTCAATTATATTTTACCTTTCAGACCTTTTTAATAATAATTGCTTTAAATGGTTCGGGCGTAGCAACTGCAATTGAGAAAACATTTTCATAGTTCCTGTCAGAAAGTGTCGGTGACACGCCTTTTTATACCCTTGCAGAGGGTATTATAATTTTGGTCAAAAGTGTGCAACGCAGTGAAGGAGACATCTCCGACCCTATAAAGTATATATATTCTTGGTCAGGATTACCTCCTGAGTTGATATAAGCATGTCCGTCTGTCCGTCTGTCCGTCTGTCTGTTTCTACGCAAACTAGTCTCTCAGTTTTAAAGCTATTTTACTTTGCACACACCCTTCTTTCCTTTGCACGCAGTATATAAGTCGGAACGGCCGGGATCGGCCGACTATATCCTATAGCTGCCATATAACTGATTGATCGAAAATGGTATAACTTCGGTGTTTTTAGAGTTAGAGAATTCAGATTTTGTACGAATGCTATTGTTGTCAACTTAATACGACATACCAAATTTCATAAGGATCGGCCATAGGAACAATCAGGGAAATAATAGAAAAAATCATAACTTCGCTGTTTCTCAACATATTTTCATCAAACTTTAGATTTGGCCACTTAATATTATTCCAGAGTTTTGATTTAAATTTCATGAAAATCGAACGACTATATTCTATAGCTGCCATAGGAACATCAGCGAAATAATAGAAAAAATCATAACTCGGTTGTTTCTCAACATATTTTCATCAAATTTGAGATTAGGCCATTTAAAGTTATCTTAGAATTTCGTGTTTAATTACATAGCTCAATTGTAATCTGCAAGGGTATATAAACTTCGGTAAGCCGAAGTTAGCTTCCTTTCTTGTTTATAAATTAAGTACCTAAGCTTATGAAAAACCAAAATAAAAAACAAGACCTTAATATTATTGTTTGTTTTTAAGTTTTTCATTTTTGTTATGTACTTTTTATAATTTAGGAAGAAAAAAAATTTAGAGGGGGGCGGTGCCACGCCTATTTTCTCAAAATTTGTTCCTTAGTTTACTAAGAAGCCAAATCAAAAAACAGAACCCAAATATTTTGTTTCGTTTAGAAGTTGTTAATTTTGGCCAGAAAAAGTTGTCATCCAGCCTATAGTGCGATGGTGCCGAGCACTGGTTTATACCCCTGCAGGGTATTATAGATTCAGTCAGAAGTTTGCAACGCAGTGAAGGAGACATCTCCGACCCTATAAAGTATATACATATATGGGCTAATCCCGCAGATGGTCAACCAGGACCGAAAAGAAATCTGTATATTCGTAAATTTTGTTGTTTTATTTTCATAAATAAATATCAACATTTTTACAATTTAATAGATTCTTAGCATATCTTTTTTTAATTGCATGCTAGGTGAAAAACGTATTTTTTTCCACTGCTAGCTACATTTAAAGGCATTTTTATGTTTATATATTTCTCAAAACAAACATATGATATGTTTGCTCTTTTTTACTAAGTCTTCTTATAAGAATATAATATAAAGAAAAAATTCAAAGATAGCAAAAAAAATTTCAATTATCTCTTAATTTGTATCTTATTTATGCTCAAATCGTACGTTCGGTACCCCAAAAACATAGTTTTATTATAATTGCTTTGCATTAAGCGCAAGCAGGTCGATAAAACTTCATGTCTTAAATCATTTTGGTGTTAACAATCGAAACTAAAAACAAGAAAGGAAGCTAACTTCGGCGCACCGAAGTTTATATTCCCTTGCAGATTACAATTGATTCTAATATAACTTTAAATGGCCTAATCTCAAATTTGATGAAAATATGTTGAGAAACAGCGAAGCTATGATTTTTTCTATTATTTCCCTGATTGTTCCTATGGCAGCTATAAGATATAGTTTTCAACATATAATCACCAAATTTGATAATTAGCCATTTATTATTGTTTCAGAACTTCGTATCAAATTTCATGAAAATCGGACGACTATATCTTATAGCTTCCATAGGAAAAATCGGGAACAGTAGGAACAATCGGCAAAATTTTTGAAAAAAAAACTATAACTTCGCTGTTAATATTATTCCAGACGACTATATTCTATAGCTGCCATAGGAACATCAGCGAAATAATAGAAAAAATCATAACTCGGTTGTTTCCCAACATATTTTCATCAAATTTCAGATTAGGCCATTTAAAGTTATCTTAGAATTTCGTTTTTAATTACATAGCTCAATTGTAATCTGCAAGGGTATAAAAACTTCGGTAAGCCGAAGTTAGCTTCCTTTCTTGTTAATTTTAAAGTTCAATTGCAATGTGCAAGGGTATATAAACTTCGACGAGCCGAAGTTAGCTTCCTTTCTTGTTTTGTATTGATTTTTAAAGTTGCGTGCGTTTGCAACCCTGAGTACTTTTATACCCTAGCACGGTACTAAAATTTCAGCGAGAAGTTTCTGTCGCTTTCTTTGTAAACTAGTCCCTCAGTTTTGAAGCTATCTGAATGAAACTATGCAGATAGTTTTAATATATTCTTACTCCCACATACGTCGCAATGAATGACTATATCATATAGCTGCCATAGGAAAGATAGGAAAATTGTTCGAAAAAAATTATAACATTGTAAGTTTTCAAAATACTTTAATTAAATTTAAGAATTGGTCATTTTTAATTATCCCAGAATTTCGGTTTTAATTTTATGAAAATCGGACTACTTTTATTTTATATTATATTTAAGCATGGAAAAATTATACGTTCGCGACCCGAAACGAATAAAAAAACGAAAACCAATATAGATATTCAATTAGGAACAGAATGAAGGCTACATGCTTCTACTTTAAAAGTAACGTTTTTGCATTAGAATATTCCGTCCCGATTCGCAAATTGTTGCATTTTACTAGAGTAAGCCATTTGCGTACATTCTCGACCGCATGTTTTTTGACAATATTATAAAAATGTAAAGTCCATAAGAACCATAATTTATACCAAGAAATATACTCACGAAATTCTATCGGAAATAAAAAAAAGTTACAGAAAAAGTTTTTTTTAATTTTTTGCACTAATTGGTTAAGCGACCCCAGGATTAGCCCATATCAGCATCAACAGCCGAGTCGATCTAGCCATGTCTGTCTGTCCGTTTCTACGCAAACCCTCAGTTAAAAGCTTTCTGAATAAAACTTTGCAGTACTCTCACTCGAACACATGTCTTTGTCTGTTGGTGCTGATCAAGAAATAAGTAAGTAGGACACTTATGTCGATAACTGTTTCGTCCACAAAAACCAACTACTGGAATTTTTTTCTTCTACGAATTGTTGATTGAACGATTTGTGAGAGATAAGCAGAGAGGTCTATATTGACCAGGCGAGCTTTGATTTTGCGAACGAAATAAGTAAGTGGGACAGATCAGTTTGTGTTTGTTTCAGTAAAGCTCATTACATCGAATTCAATTATTTTAATTGCAGTAATGGCTAACAATTAAAAACAACAAAATTTAGTGAGTTTCGTCATATAAATCATTTTTTTTTAGTTTTAATTAATATTTTATGTTCAGATATGTCAACTTTTACACATTTGAACAATGTAGAGCGGGCAAGAATATGGGCGCTCCGAGATATGGGGATGTCAATACGCAAAATTGCTGCAGAATGTGGGAGGAGTAAGCGGACGGTGGAAAACCTACTAAAAGACCCCGGAAACCATGGGAAAAGTCCCCGTTCTGAGCGCCCACCCCTTGTTGACGAACGGGACAAGCGACGTATTAAATTTCTAGCAGTTAATGAAAACGTCAGTGCATCCCAAATACGATCTAATTTGTCACTGCCAAAATCCGCTCGTCGAGTCCAACAAATTTTGAAAGAATCGGACAATTTTTCATATGAAAAAAAACTGCTTAAACCTGAACTTCTACCCAGGCACAAAGTAGCCCGATTGCAGTTTGCAAAAAAACAAATTTTGTGAAATAGAGTGGAAAAATGTAATATTTAGTGATGAGAAGAAGTTTAATTTAGATGGCCCTGATGGCTACCGCTATTATTATCGCGATATTAGAAGTCCCAAAAAAGTCCACGTCTCCAGGAACTTTCACGGCGGGTCGCTCATGGTATGGGCTGCTTTTGGATATAATGGAAAGTCTCCTATTTGCTAAATTGGAGAGAACTATTTCGGTGAAGAATGGACTTTTCAACAGGATAATGCACCTATCCACTGTGCAACGTTTACAAAGAGCTTCCTTTCGTCATCGCAAATCCCAATTTTGGAATGGCCAGCTCGTAGCCCGGATTTGAATCCAATAGAAAATCTTTTGGGGCATATTATCTCAAAGGGTTTATGCTAATGGAAAACAATTTACTAGAGTCAAAGAATTAAAAGAAGCAATTAAACGCGAATGGGAGAAAATTGACATTGAAATCCTGAAAAACTTAATTAATTCAATGCCAGGACGAGTTCTCAAAGTATTGGACATCCTTATGCACTATTTAAAATAATTATATACTTTTTCGTATTAATTTTTTCTTAAAATTACCGTTAAGCTTAACTTATTAACTTTGTCCTACTTATTTTGTTTGAAAGTTTTTTATTTTATTTTCTATAATGTGCTGTGAAGATAAATTTTATTTCTATAATTTGACAAGTGTTACAAATTTAATAAAGAATATGTACAAATTTGTTTTTTTTTTTTAATATTCAAGCGTTTTTTTGTAAAACAAAAAAATTGGGTGTCCTACTTACTTATTTCGGGCACCTTATATACTTTTTATGGTCGGACTGACTGAAATTATAATACCCTGCAAGGGTATAATTATATTATTATATATTGAATATTTCAACAACGAAACTGCTTAAATTTTCCGTATATTAATTTCAACTTTCAAGTACTTCGTCTTACACAAGTGCTTGCATATCAGAATTCTGCGGCTTAATTTCGGAGATCCCAAAAATCTTAGGTAATAAGCTGTTTGATTTTAAAAGCACTTAAATTTGCTATCTTTAATGTTTGTGAAGTGAATATAGAAAATCCATACTAAAAAACGAATATTTTAAATTTATAGTTTTCCTAAAGGGACAAGACAATTTGGTGGGGTTCGCTAAAAGTGGAATCGAAATGTGCAGAAATATGCGCTTTAAACTCTCTCAAGACGCTCAAAAATTCACTCTCACTTCGTTTACAAAATACACACATACGCTCTTGGTTTTTGCTGATCAGCTGCTCAGTTCCATCTCGACATCCGAATCGCGTAGCTGCAAAGCCCACCTACTAAATCAATCTACCTTGAATTCTCCCACTTTTTTCGGTTCTCTATGCGCAAGTTTAAAACAAATAAATATTAAAGCTAACTATGTGCAACTTGGCGGTGAATAATAATCATATTCATTTCAAAATAATCAAAATATGTGCGAAATTGTATGGCAACATAAAACCAACATAAAAGAAATACACATAAAAATAGAATTTCCTCTAACTTATATGTGTATATATAAAGAAATACCCAAATAAATATCAAAGATACATATGTATGTACAATAGGTATGTTTCTTCCTTTCCAAGTGATCTGTTATCGCTGAAATTTTATATACATACATACACGTTCATATGTGCTTATATATATATGTATATATATGGGTATTTATATATGAATACATATTTATGTGCGGCTCTGATTTACGTTTCTTCTTGCACACAAAAGGCAATACTAACTGCACTTTTTTCAGCGATAAACTGAAGTTCAAGAACGACCACAAAAAATGTATTATTATGTTTATAAATGGTTTTAATTGAACACAATAGAGTGGTCGGTCATCAAGAGAGAACGAAGAGAGTGACTCGTGTGAAACCTGTACATACAAATGTATACAACTGTATGGAACTCATATTTGTTCAGATTGTTTAAATTGGGGTGGTCATTTTACTCTATGAGAAAGCAATACCGTTCAAAATAATTCCACAATTCCGTATATTTTTATACCCTTGCAGGGTATTATAATTTCAGTCAGAAGTTTGCAACGCAGTGAAGGAGACATTTCCGACCCTATAAAGTATATTTATTCTTGATCAGGATCAACAGCCGAGTCGATCTAGCCATGTCCGTCTGTCTGTCCAACTATACGCAAACCCTCAGTTTTGAAGCTATCTGAATAAACTTTGCAGGTAGTCTTCTATATGCTCTCACTCCTACATAAGTCGGAACAGGCCGGATCGGACGACTATATCATATAGCTGCCATGGGATAGATCGAAAAAAATTGAAAAATTGAGATATAGCTGCTGAACCGACGTCCCACACTCAGGATTTATCTTAAATTTTAAAGGGGAAAGATTAGGCTTTCATTCAAGCCCAATTTCAACTTTGGTGTACCCGCGGTTTCTGTTTTATTATTATTATTATTTTATTTTATTTGAGAAGTGCCAAAATAGGCCCTTTTTGGTACTTTGAACGCGATTTCCTCAAAATTGGCACGTCATTGAAACTTTTGGGTTTCGAACTAACAATATACAGACCGAGATCTTTCACAATCTGCAGGTTTTATTCTCCGTAAGAAAAAAAGGTCCATTTTTGTCGGCCTGTGTAATTAATGCCTAGCCTTGCGCTAATATTAGGTTATATCCCTTATGTGGAATTGATTCTAATTTCGAAAAAGAGTAGATTAATTTCTAATTTCAACCATTTCTATTGCAGGATTAAGATATTATCGTTAAACATATTTACTAAAATAACCATTTTAAAGCTTTCATTTTGAAAATATTTTTTTCCAGTATAATATATGTATTGTACCCTTGCAAAGGGTATTGTTATGGCAGTTAGAATGCAATGCAGCGATGGAAATATGTGCAAACTACAAGGTTTATAACTGGCAACAGTTTATAACATTTGCCGTATACTATTATACCAGTTTCGGCTAGCCGAGATGAGGTATATTTGTTTTTTTTTTTTTTAATATTTAACAAAATATCTCACAATTCTAGCCTCCTTCATTGCTAGACAACTGTTTCGTATGCGAAAATCATGAAATACAACACGTACCATGGTTTAAAGAATGTATTCCGGACTTTGGATCAGTATTATAACAAAAAAAACTCAGTTACCATTCTAAAGAGCACTTATTTAAGATTGAATGGCACTATTATACAATATCCTGTCTGTGAATATAATGAAATTATAAAAAAACCTCGAATGATATTTCAAAATTCTAAACAATACCACCAGATCTTTGTGAAACGATGTTGGGCTATCGTTGTGTTTTTTTTGTTGGCAACGACACATATTGCCTATGGCCAAAAACAAGATCTTCAAATTCCTGCTAGCGATGATTTAAATGCTAATAAAAATATATCTTTTACGACTTCACGGAGCGAAGGTGCTCACGATCAAATTGAGAAAAAAACCATGTCAATTAACCAAATGAATATGCAACAAAATAAGGTTGGTTTATCCGTTCAAGGGGTTTCCATTTATCGTAGTACTTTACTCAATATCGACAGTTTGCTACATCGTCAACTGCGTGAGAAAGCGAAACTTGACAACCTTGAATCGATTAAAATGCATATACTCATGAGATTAAATCTAAAAAAACTACCAAATATAACGAAACCCATCTTAGTGCCGCAGAATATATTAGATAGTTTTTACAAAGATTATAACGTATCAGCGGCCAAAAATATATTAAAAACGAAAGAAGAGTATTTCGAAGTATCCCCAAAACATACAGTCAACGAAAATGGAAAGACAGAAGAGATACATGATGAAAATTTTTCATCGCAAATGCAAGGCGATGATGCCAATACTGTTAACCAGTTTCGCAACTATTTGGATCATAATCAGGATTATTCTCCTAATGATAGCGAAGAAGAGAAATACGACAACATTCTTTCACACATTAGCAGCATATATATCTTTCCTGAACGTAAGTATACAATATACAAGGTCTAATAACTAATATCTAGTATCTATTTATATCGTAATATCTTATGGGCTATCCGCTGGTCACGCTTGCGATTTTTACGATAGAAAAATATAATGAACATGAAATTGTTTGTGTTTTTACCCAAATTTAGTGTGCGGAAACGTTGCGAGTGTTTCATTGGAAATGATGTATAGATGTTAATGACATGGGTCCTTCTGGTCGTCCTTCAGGGTGTTCCCCTGAAGATAACATCAAGGATATCAATGATATCATTCTTAAAAATCCTATGAGTGTTAGACAGATCGCACTTTAGCCAAATATCGGTTGTAAAGCAGCTTGATTCATTTTGATCGATAATTGGGGTACGAGCCGAGTCATTGCTGGGCAAATTTTTTTTCCAAGTACCATCGTTGAAAACGACTTTAAGGCCAAAAACTCATTCAATATTACGGATTAATCAACGTATTCAGTGGATTAGACCTTTTGCGAATTTCCCCCGGTTTCAAAAACTTAAGTTACCACTTCATGAAAACAGTTTCGATTGATTCCGTGAAAGAAAAATCGCATAGAAAACTAGAGTCATTCAAGTGCATTGTTTATTTTATTAAACAAAATTTCGGAAACTTTTTTCTCACAATGTAAGGAAAGTTTTTTTGAGTTGACCTTCCCTTCTCAATATCTGATCTACAGTTTATCTACCTTTTTTATTTAGAATTCCAGCCACACACCCGAAACAACAGAAATCGAAACAAACCGAAAGCGGATTTCCTGAGATTTAAAATTGACAATAGTTATACGGATTTATCATATGCTACGCTTCATATATACCTACGCGGATGGGAATGGATAAGCACGCATCAGCCAGAACTTATCGATGAGATCGAAAAGCAAGATAGCAAAGATATAGTTGTAACCATACACCGGGCTGTGCGACGATCAAATAACTCAAGTATTACTCATAAAGCCAAAATATTCGAATTTCGACAGAGGATTCCATCGGGACTAGGAAAATGGGTCAATGTTGACTTGTTGAAATCCTTATTTAGTGTTGATCATGGAGGAAACAAGACTCAAGAGATTATAATCAAAGGTGCAGAGTTCTGGATGAAACCGTTAGTTGTGACCACCGATAACACGGCATCAAAAAATCCATTGGTAAGCTTGTTTTCCTAATCAAAAGAAAATATAATAACTGTTCACTTTTCATAACAACTAAAGCAACTTTACACTTGGAAAATATAAAATATCAATAATACATTCATTATTCATTTCTGTTGCAGGTTGTATAGGACCACAATACCATACCAATGTATTTAATGATAAATAAAAAATTTTTGTTTCTCAATTTATAGACCGTGCATATAGAAATTGGATCCCAAAAGAAGCATCGAAGAAAAAGAAGTGTGTTTATGGATTGTACAGAAAATGATCACGATCTGCGTTGCTGTCGCTATCCCCTTAAGGTTAACTTTACCAGCTTCGGATGGCATTTTGTGGTAGCGCCAACTTCATTTGATGCATTTTTCTGCAGTGGCGATTGTAAAGTTGGTTATTTAGAACAATATCCGCACACACACTTAGCAGCATTAACTACGTCAGCTACACCGTGTTGCTCGCCAACAAAGATGAGTTCCTTAAGTTTATTATATTTTGATGACAATCATAATCTAGTATTAAGTGTTATACCAAATATGTCTGTCGAAGGTTGCAGCTGTTCTTGAAAAATGGAACATTGATTTTTTTCCAAAAAAAAATGATCATGTTATTATAAAGTATATACAAATATTTGATGTAAATAAGAGATTTACATTTATAGAGGAAAATGTATTTATTCTTCAGATAAAAAAATAAAAGATTAAGTTCAATTAAACAATTTAATTAAAATTAAAAAATATATATATATATAAAACCATAAATTTGCCATTTACCATCCACCATTCATTGAATGGTCCATAAGGCTTGGCAGTCTCGAAAATGTCTGTTTGTTTTTGATGGACGTGTCTAGCCGATAGTTTTTTTTTCTTGTTTTCGCGCGAGGTCCCACGCCCACCTCCCGCCCAACCGACCGAGGGGCGCAACCGTGTGACGTACCGCACGAACGCGTTCTAGATAGACGCGAGAGAAAGAAAATAGATAATAGAACGAGGAAAAATTAAGTTACAATTCTGGCTAATTCTACAAGCAATACAATCTTTAGTCTTTGAAGGCTTTCAATGCCATCTATACTGTTAACAAGACGATTGTAATCAGTACATAAAACCCGCTTACAGTGTATATAAGCACTAACCATACAACATATAGACTACTCATTTCATACAACGAATATGGACACAAAAATTTTGTAGCGGCAGGCCCCAAGAGCTGTTAGCGGCAGGCCCCGCAGCTTCGTGTGCGCTCGGATTTTTCGCTCTCTCATCCTTATGCTCGCACACTGATTGCGAGAGTTCGCTCGTTCAGTCGCATAGTGGCGCATCTTGAAGAAGGTTCCATTGAGCTTGAATTCTTCTTTATATGTATGCGTGCTCATGCATTCACGTACACGGGCGCATGTGTGCGATCATTTCATTTCGGCCCAGCAGGAATATTTGGTCTTTTGCTGCTTTTGATACTCGCTACCCTATGGGCATATTCACTATTGGGTTATTGATAAGAATAAGAATATTATATGTTAATATATTTTTTAATGTTTTAGCATACATTTCATATGAAAAATTAAAAAATATATTAACATATAATATTCTTATTCTTATCATTAACCCAATAGTGAATATGCCCATATTGTTAGGGTACCTAGTATCAAAAGTAGCAAAAGACCAAATATTCTTGCTGGGTCGAAATGAAACGATCGCACACATGCGCCCGTGTACGTGAATGCATGAGCACGCATACATATAAAGAAGAATTCAAGCTCAGAGGAACCTTCTTCAAGATGGGCCACTATGCGACTGAACGAGCGAACTCTCGCAATCAGTGTGCGAGCATAAGGATGAGAGAGCGAAAAATCCGAGCGCACACGAAGCTGCGGGGCCTGCCGCTACAAAATTTTTGTGTCCATATTGCCGCTACAAAATTTTTGTGTCCATATTCGTTGTATGAAATGAGTAGTCTATATGTTGTATGGTTAGTGATATAAGTTCGAGATGTTAAACGGGGAACATGGAAGTTTAGAAGGCCTAGTAGGTAGGGGCTCTCCACATCACCATGTATAAGTTTATGTAAAAAGACGACGCCGAGCATCGTCCTACGATTAGCTAGAGAAGGTA
>VNJQ01004350.1:0-56320 GCA_008042515.1 Drosophila truncata
ACTTCGCTGTTTCTCAAGATATTTTCACCAAATTTGATATTTGGCCATTAATTATTATTTTAAAATTTCGGTTTTAATTTCATGAAAATCGGACGACTATATCATATAGCTGCCATAGGAACAACCATGGAAATAATAGAAAAAATCCTAACTTCGCTGTTTCTCAAGATATTTTCATCAAATTTGAGATTTGGCCACTTAATATTATTTGAGAATCCTAGTTTGAATTTCATGAAAATTAGAGGACTATATCCTCTAGCTGCCATAGGAACAATCAGAGAAATAACAAAAAAATCATAGTTTCGCTATTTCTCAAAATATTTTAATCAAATTTGGGATTTGGCCACTTAATATTATTTGAGAATCCTAGTTTGAATTTCATGAAAATTAGAGGACTATATCCTCTAGCTGCCATAGGAACAATCAGAGAAATAACAAAAAAATCATAGTTTCGCTATTTCTCAAAATATTTTAATCAAATTTGGGATTTGGCCACTTATTATTATTTCAGAATTTCGATTTTAATTTTATAGTTCAATTGCAATCTGCAAGGGTATATAAACTTCGGCGAACCGAAGTTAGCTTCCTTTCTTGTTTTTTTTACATTGGCATAGTTATGCCTGAAGAATGCCCTGGAAAGATAAGGAAAGATATTTTATAAGATATTTTACTAGAGTGTTAATTAAAAATACAGAAAAATTAGAATATATTATTATTATAATATTATAAAAATATTTTAAATATATTTGTATAATTAAAGATTATAAAAAGAGTTTTATTGATACATCTAAAGACCAAAAAAGGGGCATAAAGCCCAAAAGTATATTACATTTTGAAAGCATTCAACTCGGAAGTGAATAAAAAGCTTACGGAGCGCCAGAGCCAGGAAAATAAATTATTTAAATTAATTTTTAAAGTTTTGGAAATATTTAACCTTCCAATGTAGAGCCCTTAAAAGTATTAATTTTCAAAAAATACTAAAGATAATAATCTACTAATAATAATAATAATAGGAATAAATAAAAAATATCACTTAAAAGCGCCCTAAAAACCGGTATTTTCCGCCAGCTTGACAGATTTACCGGGTGAGCACTCAGTTCATGGGTTTCTCTAGCGCCATTCGCATTCCAGGTGCTGAGGTGATAGATTATTATTATAATAAGACGGAAAATGAGAGTTATCCTAGGATATTTTCTTTACTTACTGCTGGCGCTAGGACCTTCGTGGGTTAGAGGTCAAGGTGAGTTTCATTTAAATTAATTAAAAGTATATGTCAAGTCTCAAAATATTTGCTTTACAGGTCACGTGCTGGATAAACCCGTAACTGAGCTGTGTCTCAACTGTATTTGCGAGGCAATAAGCGGCTGCAATGCCACAGCGATTTGCACGAGTCCCGAGAAGGGCACATGTGGCATTTTCCGCATCACCTGGGGCTACTGGGTGGATGCGGGAAAACTGACAGTGAACGGCGAGGATCCAGACTCGGCAAATGCCTTCCAGAACTGCGCCAATGATCCACACTGTGCCGCCGACTTGGTGCAGAATTATATGAAAAAGTTTAACCAGGATTGCAATGAGGATGGTGAAATGGATTGCCATGATTATGCCAAAATCCACAACCTGGGGGCTTATGGCTGTCACGGGGACTTGCCCTACAATTATCAAAAGGCCTTTGAGGATTGCATTGAAAACTATCAGGATCAGGGATTTGAGTGAAGAAATATAGTCGTTTTTTTATAGTGTTTGCCATAAAAAAAATTGTAAAGAAAGCTGTTTATTAATTTTATAGAATTGTTTAAGCCTTTTTTCATAAATATCATCTTGTTTAACCTGAAATATACTTACAATTTGTATGGTAAATATATATTGGCCGGGAATCACCCCAGCTGTAATACTAGACCAGCTTTATTTCCTATTGCCGCAATTAGTCAGTTTCGATCTGCCTCTCAGTGTTTACTAATAAAACCAGTAGCACAAGCTGAGATCGTTTCAGTGATCAAACAATCGCGATTCGCATCGAATACAGTTCTCCCAAATTAGCAAGCATGCATATCAGATCATCATTGTTTGCTTTTCTCCTGGGTCTAACCATGGGAGTGGTGTGGATCCAAGCTGAGATCAAAAAGCCCATCACAGAGACCTGCCTGGTCTGCATGTGCCAGGCCTTGAGCGGCTGCAATGACACGGCTGTGTGCGTAAATGGAGCTTGTGGCATCTTCAGGATCACCTGGGATCAGTGGGTGGACTCTGGGCGATTCACCATACCTGGGGACTCGCCCTTAACGGATGACTGTGAGTCTTAAACTTAATTTGAATCTAATTTCTGATTTATTAATTTAATTAACAGCCTTTACCAACTGTGCCAACGATCCAATTTGCGCCGCCAATACGCTGCAAAGTTATATGGTTAGATACGGTCAGGATTGTAATAATGACGAAACGGAGGACTGCTACGATTACGGAGCCATCCATTACATGGGTCCCTTTAACTGCAAGGCGGATATGCCATACTCCTATGAGAACGTCTTAAGACGTTGTCTCCGAGATGCTCTACGGGCGGAGAAGCGACAGAAAGCCACCTGAAATTCCGGGAATGCATTCTTACTAGTATAGTAACTTAATAAATTAGTAAATTATGAGGAAGAGTCGGCTTAATATATGTGCGAATATTGCATTGCTAATGTAGGCGTTAAGTTTTTATTAATAAACCGGTGGCTACGGCCAACACAGATCAGTTGTGTGATCAACACGGCGACGGTAGGTCGGTTTCTCGATTCTGGATCGGATCCGAAGCTCAGTTATGTATAGGTTACTACTAGTCAGTCTGCCTGCTTTGTGGCTATTGGTCCACAGTGGTTCCAGCAATGAGGGTAAGTAGTTATTATTTTAGAGAAATTGTAGTTTCTAGATAAAAGTGACCCTATACCACAGTGCAACTAGTGGGAAAACAATTAAATGGAGCTTAGAACGTAGTAGAAAACGCTCTATAATTATGGTAATCCATTTACTGTAAAGCTGTAAACTAAAGCCTGTTTGTGGGAATAGAATATATACTATATAGCCGGTAGTTACATCCGCCCATTTTAATTTCTCTCAAACACTGAGACAAAACAAATGATAAGTTAAATCAATTTTTAGGTAAAACTTGATGTAAGATTAAAAAAATCAAGAAATGTTTTTATTGTATCTACGTTTTCCCTTAATTTCTAACTTTAACATCATGTTTTTGGTTTAAGAAAAGAATTTTTTTAATTTTAAAACATTTTCTTTCCCTGTGTTTAGTGACAAACAAACCCGTCACGGAAGATTGCCTGGACTGTCTGTGTGAGACAATGAGCGGCTGCAATGCAACCGCCATTTGCGTGAACGGCGCCTGTGGAATATTTCGGATTACCTGGGGTTATTGGGTGGAGGGGGGGAAGATAACCCTGCCGGGTGATACGCCTGTCTCCGATGATGGTAGGTCCTGCCATACGCTTTGTCTTTATTCCTTTGTAACCTCTGGTATCTCCCCGTAATTTAGCCTTCACAAATTGCGTGAATGATCCCCATTGTGCCGCCGACACCATCCAGAGCTATATGTTCAAGCACGGCCAGGACTGTAATGGCGATGAGTTGATCAATTGCCTGGACTTTGGAGCCCTGCACAAGCTGGGGAATCTTGGATGCCAGGCGGAGTTACCATATAGCTTTGCCAACGTCTTTAACCGATGCCTCAAGGCTAAACAAAAGCAGGTCATAGGAAAAGTCACCAAAACCACAGGATGAGAAGTTCTCAACATAATTGATTCTTTATTTGGGTTTTCTCTGAATCGTTCTTTCAAAGGGGGAATCCTTTTTATCCTGTTTTTAAAACAATCTTGTTAATACATATACACATATACATACACATCGAAACATTGCTTATGTTTGCCGCTTGAACAGTTTCCAGTATAAGCATGGAATCTATAGATATAGTTACAGATACAGATATATATATAATATATATAGAGGGGGGTATATGAAAACTACTTAAATACGCTCTCATTTCGTTATTTTGTTAGTCAACATGTTAACATATTGTTGGTTTGATCGAATCTGTGTATAGTTAGTATATAGTTAGTAAGTATATATCCGGATTGTGGCTAACTTTTGCCAAAGCTTGGCTCTAACATTGGTTTTGCCCTTAGAGTGGTCATGGTTCTATATCGCGAGACGAGGCTTGCTCTCTTCTACTTAGGAGTATTGTTCTAGTAGGAAACTCGAAAGTAAAAAGGTATTAATCTCTCTATTGTTTTTTTTAGGAAACTTCTATCGGAATGTGAGAAATAGTAAAATAGTTTCAACAACCTTTTAAATCGATTATGGGATACAGATGGATGAGCTGAGAGCTGAGGCAGCGATTTCGTGTTACTCTTAGCATAATCTCTATACAGCGAAGAGTTATGAAAGTTGTCGGCAGTAATTAAAGACAACTTAATGGAAGAAGCAAAGAATTAAATGATTAATTAGTTTCTGCCAAAAGTTTATCATTCATACAAAGGTTTGGCATCGTTTAGTGAGGGTTTTTTGGTAAGCCAGCAAAGCTTAAGAGCGCCTTGAGTGTGGCGAAAAAATTTAAATAATTATTCAAATAAGTTTTAAGTTTAAAAATTATTTAATTACTTTCAAGCTCTTTTTAGGCTTCATCAAGGCGACTTCTCTTTGTGCTCTTTGGAAATTACTTTTTCAAAATTTACTTAAATTATTTTTTGGCTTGAAAACTCATTCAAAGGATTAACGGCTAACTGACAAAATATGATCCTAAAAATACAATCAAGCTCGTTTCATGTGGGGTTTCTTGAGGTGTGTGATTCGATCTGATTTTTGATATAGCACCGGCTACCGGCTCCTGGTTACTCCCGGGTACTTTTGGTGATGTCCTTAAGGCTAAAATTGCAACTGGAAATATGCGTTTTTTTTTTGTTTGGTTTGTGTTGTTTTCTGCTGGCTAATTGGGTTCACTTCTTGCTGTTGCCATCGTTGGCCAACAGCAGCTCCTTGGCCTCCTTCTTGCCACGCTTCTTCTCCTCCTTGGCATGCAGCTTGGCCAGACGCTCCTCCTCCTTGGCCAGGCGCTTCTCCTCCTGCAATATTCAAAATGCAATATGCAAAAATTCGGTATGCAATTCGGTTGTTAACTAAATAGAACTTTGCCTTGCATGCTCGGGAAATCATAAAGAAGAAAATCGGAATTGCTGGCGCGCTTTATGAGCTCGTAAGTTTGGAAATTTATGCTTTCGTCGGCACAAAAGGCACTCATTTTCCACCCCCCCATTTCTCCCCCGAAGCCCCTTCGCCTGCGATTAATGAAAAACTTTTCCAAAACAGTTGGCAAGCAGCAAAAGCAAAAAGCAAAAAAAAAAAAAGGAAAAAGGGGAACGAGGCCAATTACAAACAATACAAATAGGCAGAGCCCAGGTCAGGGGTTCCAGCGAGGAGAGAAAAAAACAATGCATCTTCAAAACAAAGAAGAACAGGACGGGGCCCCGAAAAACCCCCTCATTTCCCTCATCATTTCCACCCACCTTCCTGGCTTCCTTCTCAGCCTTCAGCTTGAGCTTCTCCTCCTTCTTCTTGCGCTCAACGGACTCGTTCTTCTTATTGTCAGCCTTCTCTCCTGGAAGAGGAAATAAATCTAATTAGTTATAGGAATTTGAAGGATCCAGGATCCTTAGATCCTTTCTATAATCTATAGAAAAATATATTAAAGAAGCTTCAACTCACTCTGATTACTGCCGGCGGAGAAAAGCGGAAAACTGCGACTGGAAGAGCTTGTCGTGGGCCTGGCACTGCCAGTGGATCCTGGTCCTGTTGAGCCTGCAGCCGGAGCAGCGCATCCGGAGCCAGCTCGCGAGCAGCCTGCTCCCTGAGGAGTTGATCTGGCACTGGCAGCACCATTGGTTTTCCCAGCTGGAACCGAAGCTGGCGACTTCTTGTCCTTGGGCATCACGTAAGCGTTTTTGGGCAGCGAGTTCTTTGAGGTCACCGGGCTGATCTTAGCCCCGCCCGCCTTCAAGGGGGGCGGGGCCAGGGCGGAGCAGCTCAGCTGAATGTTCATGGGACTGGGGCGACGTGGAGGTGGCGGTGAACCGGACTCCCGCAGCAGGGGGGCCAGCTCATGGGCACTAGACTTCGTGTAGGTGGAGTAACTGCAGCAAATTAACAAGGAACCTTTATAATTTAATTTATAATTTTTTATTTTATAATCCTCACCGAAATCTGGGATTGCTGACGTGCACAGGCGAGGGATGCGGCACCTTGGCCGGACTGCGGAACTCCTTGATGGGCGGCAGTCGGTTCTGGATGTCCATCAGTCGATTCTTTACGTGCCGCCTTCCAGGATACGTGTGGGTGGGCGTCATCATTCCGCTAATCCCACTGCCAGGTCCTGGTCCAGCTCCTGAACCGCCGCCGCCGCCGCTGCTGCTGCTGGAGGATGAGGCCGAAGCGGAAACGGATGTCGAGGCAGAGTTGGTGAGCGTGTGCAGGGGTTTCCTTGGCACGGCGCCGGAACAGCCACTGGGACAGCCACCGTGATGCGAATGAGAGTTGCCAGAACCCGAACCCGAGCCCGAGCCGGTGTTCTCCCTGGGCGACAGAGAGGAGCTGCCCGAGGAGCCCGAGGGCGTGGGCGAGGCCACCCCATGATGTTGATGATGATGATGATGGTGATGATGGTGCGTGGTGGGCGAGGGCGGGGCCAAATGATGGGAGCTGGAAGCCACGGCCGGCGAGGCCGGTGAGCAGGGGCCGCTGCTCGATATGGAAGACGTCTTGGAGTAGTGCGAATAGCCGGAGGCCGAGGAGCCCGCCGATCCCGTCGAGCTCATTGAGTACAGGCTGTCCGATTGGCTGACCCTGGCATGGTTTGCTCCTCCCCGAGGCGTGGCACCTGGCACATAGTGATGCCGGCCCTTGTGCAGCGTGGGCTGGTGGAACGTATGATGGCCGCTGTGCGCATCGTTCATCGAATAGGAGCTGGCCGAGGGCACCACCCCGCCGGCAGCCACGCCGGCAGAGGCCCAGCTCTTGGCGCCCATTGAGTAGCTGCTGGCCGACTCCTGGATGCGCCAGGTACCCGAGGAGGAGGTCAACCTATTGACCCTGGCCCGACAGATGACGCAGCGCAACGGCAGCAGGCGTTGGGCCACCGCACTTTGGATCGTCTTGACGAAGCAACGCCGGCACACGACGCGATGGCCACAGGGTGAGGTCTGCATGGTGGCCCGGGCATTAATGCAGATCACGCACTCGTCTTCCTGCGAGGTAGGGGGATCCGGTTCGCTCTCCTCCTCCAGTTTACTCAGCAGTTTGTCCTGGAATTTGAAAGCAATAACGTTATATCTTTTGCCTGGAAGTATGCTAGGTCTTATGGTTTCTTATATTTTATTTTCCTGAGCTTAAGATTATGCGGCATTTAAATCTGTGTAAAGTATTGTTAAACAAAGAAATCTTAACTAAGCTGATTATTCTTAGGTACCTTTCAATAATAAGTACAATTTTCTATTAATAAAGGATAGGGTAAAGCAAAAACTGGCTAAAATTAAAAGAAAGCCTCTTAAACACAGAAAGGTTTAATGCTCTTAAGTCTAATAATTCCCTTTCTTAAGACTTACTCAACTGTCATAAGAAATAATCTTGTTCCAGACCTTTTCTTTACCCAAAAAAATGAAAAGAATAAGCAAGAAAATAAATAACTGTATCTTAACCCTAAAAATATTTTTTCTGGCTAGGCAAAGTTCTCTTTTAATTAGAACAATAATTTATTTGGACTAAAAGGTTAAGGTAATTAAAAAATATTCGAGGCAGTGTGTCAACCTAGCTTTAATATTAAAATTTAAATAATGGCTTAACTGCACTTATATTTCAGAAGTTGCTGCTCGCAATTAAACAAAAAACAGCTAAGAAAATAATTTACTTTTAGGAAATAAACTTTAGAATGTTAAATTATGACTTTACTTATAGAATCAAACATTCTCTGCTTCCAAAGTATCCCCCATATGTTTTATGAAACTTCTTTCTGTGATATATCAACTGGCTTATTGAAAATTATTATTATCTAAGCTTCAAACGCCATAAATTGTTTAAAATTAATTGGCCAAACAGTGGACAGATATTGGACTTGGCCGACAGCTAAGTTTTACAGCTGCTTAGCTGTAAATGATGGCGGCAGAGCCAAGGCCCTCGCCAGAAGCCGCTTGACATGTCCATAAAGCTCTTCGGACAATATAAATGAAATTTTTGAAAATGTTTACCAAATTAGCAGTCGATTGCAATCTATGCGTGTTGACTAACGGTCTGATTTCATATCAAATCAACGAGTGATTATGCAAATGGTGCTTCGTTTCGCTTTGTATTTGAGCAGATATATATCCATCTATATATATTCATATAGCCTGAGGTCAGTTTCGGTCGGTGTCGGTGTCGGTGCTCGACCTCAGGCCAACGGCAGAGATCGTTGAACATATTATACTTGTTATTAATTTCGAATCTTTCCATTTATAAGAACTACGACTGCGTGTTAATAATTAATTGTGTGATTCAGCAGCTTTTTAAAAGCCGATCGAATGGACTGGGTTTACGATCGCTTTTTAGGATATTTATAGCTTCTTTGGCTATTTTTGGGAGCTGCTCCCTTTGTGCCACAATTATCTGTGCTTATTATGAGAGAGCCATAAATCTGGCAAGGCTTGAGGAAGTTGTAAAGTCCGTTTTGTTTTTTATTTTGTTTATTTTTTTTTTGCAGTCTCAGTCGGCATTTTCCATTGCGATTTTTCATTCACATTTTTCGCGCTGCTAATGAGTTTGCTCTTGATAAAGAACCTAGAACCGATATATAGTATGCAATGTGTGGCCCCTCAAGGCAGTTCTCCTTGACTGTGTGTGGAGTGTGTGGTTTTCATGCGGTGAGAGCCCTTGCACTTGGTGGTTCCTCAATGTCGCGAGGCGACATTCGCCGGCGAAGGCCTCTTTAATTGGCCTTTTGTAATGTTGCATATATGTAAGATATGTATTTAATTGCTGTATTCGGTGGGTTATGCAAGCAATGGCAAATCAATCAAGTGTTTTATTCAATCGGTCGCCAACCGCAAATGTCCAAAGAATCTTTTTGCAATTATCTCCCGCCATCTGTAGGCTTCAGCTGACGGATCTCTGGTCGAGTGCACACAGTTCAGGCCATTGATATGGATCAGAGAGGAAGGCAAGATATATTTTCAAGGGGGTTTTTCGCTATTAAAAATTAAGCTGATGGTTAAAATTAAATTATTATTTATCTTGTTATTTTTTAGCTTGGCCAAAATTAGCAACAAACCCTGAACTTGAACTTTTTAATCAAATAAATTGGCTTTGAATGTTTTGGTTATATTTTTTGGATAAAGAAAAAAATCTCAAAGTATTGTTTTTTATTAGATATTAATAGCAACAAAGTTTTTAAATGCTTAAATATATGCTATAACTTTTTACAAACTACATTTAGCATTCATTGTTTTGTTAGTTATTTAAGCTTTCATTATTAAATTTTTCAGCGGTGCTATTTAACCCCTGAAACCCCCAACGGATCCGCCACATTTATTGACAGCTGAGAGGCAGCCACAAAAAAAAGCCGCGAATTCGCACGCCCGCATTGGAAATAATTTTAAAAATAATTAAGGGAAGTTTGTATGCTCTTCAATGGCTTTAAAAAAAATCTATAAGCATATAAAAATATGTTATTAATATAATAAATACAAGTATCTAATTTTTAAATTCACAATAAGCATTTAAAATAATTTTTAACAGGTAAAATCTTTTAGTTTTCCACTAAAGTCGTAAAAGTCTTAAAGTTTTCTTGATTAAAATGAAATGATTAATGCCCAACTCAGCGCCGTACTAATTAACCCGGACAAAAAAAGACAACAAAAAAAGAGGTCCAAGCCATCGAGGATGGGTCAGAATGGATAAAGACTGTCGGATGTTGTATGTCGGATGCGATTGAGAGGCGATAAGTGAAGTGAAACGGAAAGTCGGCGTCTGGTCAAGGTGAGCTGCCTGTCAGATGGATCCGGCCGAGCTTTGGCTCACCCTCTTTTTTTTCCCACCGAAGATCCCCTGGTGGGTGGGCTCATTGCGAATCCCAGTCAGGCAGCGAGTCAGTGGCGTTGGTGGGTGTTGGGTTTGGGACGCGCGACAATCAGGAAATTAAAATTAAAAAAAAAAACAAAACTATTTAATGATCTCGAGACGTACGGCGGCGACTCTTGCATGCTTGATTAACTGATTTAAATACGGAACGCATTTCCAGCTGAAGTTTGTTGCCTGAGTCTTTCGTTTTTAGGGCTGCGCGAATTCTGACGTCGCTCTGTCGCAGCAGCGACGCCGACAGAGCGTCTAGCTGGGCGCTTGGAGAGTTACGATCGCTCAGTCCGCCGCCGCAGCTCGTTGAGAACAGAGCGTTCGATTTTTTGTCAGCTCGTTATCGATCGTTTTCGAGTGATAAAACTTAGATAGAACCGCCGCGACGACAGACAAATGCGGAAACCGATTTGAATGTTGATTTTTCGCGTCCGAAAGTGAATTGGCTGAGCACGCCGACGCCCAAAAATCAAACTTGGGGTTCAGTGAACGCCTTTAGAACTTGAGCCAATATTTGAACTGTTTTATAGTCTTGTACATATACATATAGTATAGTATATATAGTTAGCATATTTGCCATGGTGTTGCCGGCCGCCTCGACATTATGCAATGTATTTACATTTCTGCTCGGTAAGTTGGAACTCCCTCTCTCCCGCGACTGCTGTGGCATCTATTAGCATTGATTCTGCCTCAATGTCAGCTGTCGGCTGGGAAATCGTGCCTCGATGCCTTGTCTGAAGGGGCGGGGCGGGTGTGCGGTACTATGCACATAAGTTCAAGGCGGAGTGGCTTGTAAATTGGCGGGGAGGAGCGGTAGCGATAGTCCAAACAACTTGATGTCTTTGTTGATACGAGCACTCAAAAGACTCAATTGTTGACCATCGGCGATATTTGGACATGGGGTAGGTCAGTTCGAATGGCCACTGAGCCGTAAGGGAGGCCAGCAAGGCGAGGAGAAAAGCTGGGAGGCTGTCAGGGGGAAGGAACAAAAGCCAATCATCACAAAAGATATTGAGCAAACAGGCAAAGCCATCAATGTTTCAAGTGTCACATGTAAAACGCTCAGTTTATTCACGCTTCTTGTTGTCCTTAGTCAGGGTTGGTTTTAGGAGATTTTAAATTGTCAAGTAATGAACATAAATTAAACTTTACTCTCTTTTTAAAATATTCACCAAAAATCACGTTCCTTGAGAAAGTTACTTAGAAAACCAAGTACCGCATGATTAACACTTAAAAAGCACTAAATTCTTTACATTCTTCCCGGTTCTTTCCCTGGTTACGCCACTTAAAGTTACAGAACTACTCCATCTAGATCATAAAGTCCAAGTCCACCACATCTTCAATGCCATCCAGGGGAAGTACATAGAAGTACTAGAAGCATAAAGCCGGTACCCGTAAATTTCTGAGAGTGCAACCATAACGATCAGCGTGGTTTAAAGCCATTAATTAACGGCCTGGCCAAAACGTATATTTAAATTAAAGCCCAGAGTGCGATAATTAAAAATGAAATACAAATTAAATGCACGGCATGACGTCGCGAAATAACGTGGAAACCGAAACCAAAACAAAGAGAATAAAAAATAATATTAAAAATGGCAATACGCAGCAGCAGCAACTACAAAACATTCCTCATAAATAAGCGCGACAAACTCTTCCGCTAAAAAAGCAGAAAAAAACAAGAAAAGCACTGACATTTACATAAATAAAACATATATAATCTACATACATAAAATTTAGAGTATGGCTAAAAGAGGCATAATATTTATGACGGAACACGAAGTTGAGATACGCTAACTATATAATTATGTATAGCTGAAATAATTAGGTGATTAATGGGTGAAATTAACTTGAAAAGGAACTTAGGTTTTTATTTATTTATAATATTAAGTTTGAAAATTAAAATATATAAAAAATCTCTTAAAAAGACCATTTGAAAGTTGTTATAGTTCTCCTAAATATAACACTTCATAACATCAAACGGAAGGTGATAAGTGGCCAGAATTGCAAATGAAGCTGACATTGGTTGGGGCCATCACATTGTTACTTGGCATCTGATCAAGTCTCTTATTCGCAAATCGCCCGCTAAAAATGTGTAGCAAAACAAAAACGGCGATAAACCAAAGGCTTTGCTTCATTGAATTCTCTCAGTGGTTGACCCACTGACATCTTGAACAAAAAAGCCACCAAAACCGAATAACCACCCACCAGGCGCCCGCTCTCAGCTGTGTGAATATCAAAAACCACAGATGGAAATGTAAACTTGTTTTTATTTCGTCGCGTAACACGCGGCGTATGCGTCACGTGCTGTCTTGTATATCCACAATATTCACAAACCCACAGCCATTCCACTTCATTTCAGTTAACGCCACTCAAGTTCACGGCCAAGTCGGCCAAGTCTTCGTTAGGCCAGTTGCGTTGCGTTGCGTTTCGTTTTAGTTTGTGTTTTCTTTTGGCCACTGTTTTTGTTTTTATTTTCATTTTCATTTTCATTTGGGTTTGGCTTGTTACTATTTGTTATTGTTATAGTTTTTTGTGTTTTGGTTATTATGGCTACCTGGCATTTCGACGCGTTGCCAGCCAGTAGTTGGCCAGCTAATGAAGCTAATGAATCAATTAGTTTTGTATTTCGAAGCTCTGAATAAACCTGCTTGTGTTTGGCACTTGACAAATTCCATTTCCGGCTAAAGTTTGAGCGCAATTTGTAAGAGTTTGTGAATAACTTAAGGTTTGTAAGAAACAAATTGAAACAAATGGGGTTTTGGGTAAAAGAAGAAGTTGGAGAATTTTTAAAAGGAGAAAAAATGCTTGAAATGTTAAGTTAAAAGAAAGTGAAAATAGTGAAAATTTATTATAAAATTATACAACATTCTAGAGAATTTTCTAATTTACAAATAATATATATTTTTAATATTTTCCACAGCTGGTTCCCCCATTTTCTACAGCGCCGCTCCACGCGGATCCTGCGCCAGCTGCTGTGCGATTAAGGAGCGCGAGGACATCAAGTTCATGCTGTACACCAGGTAGGCAACCGGAAAACAGCTCATGCATATTGAGAGGATCTTCAAAGGCGGCTTCCCATTTCCATGTCTCCATTGCAGGCGGAACCGCAATGCCGCCCAGCTGTTACACCTGAGCGACGATGCCCGGCTGGCGCAGAGCAATTTCAATTTCAATTACCCGCTGGCCATCTACCTGCACGGCTTCTCAGAGTCGGCCACCGGCGAGCGTCAGAGCAGTCAGGAGCTGAAGGACGGTGAGTACAGAAAGGCAGGATGGTGTTAAAGCCTCGCCAAATATTTCCACAGAAAGAAATTGAGCAAAAATATGAACAATTTCAGGTGAATTGAAGATTTCAATTAAGGATTAAATAATTGTTTTATCATTTTCTTTTTTAATATTTCTTATATTATAATTTCTTCTCAATATATTTCTTTCTCTGCATTCCAGCCTTCCTGCGAAGGGGCAACTACAACGTGGTCCTCATCGACTGGAGCGCAATGACAGCGGTGCCCTGGTACTCGAATGCCGTTGAGAATCTGCCGGTGACGGCTCGCTATATAGCCAGGTTCCTGCGATATCTGGTGGACAAGGGTTACTCTGCCAAGCACATCCATTTGATTGGCTTCAGTTTGGGCGCAGAGGTGGCCGGTTTTGCTGGCAAGCAGCTGCAGGAGTGGGGCATTAAGCTAACCAGGATAACAGCTTTGGATCCGGCATTACCCCTTTTCGAGGGCAACAGCTCCAATCGTCGGCTGAGTCCCAGCGATGCTCGTTTCGTGGATGTCATTCATACGGATGGCGGCATTCTGGGCAATCCTGCGCCCATGGGACATGCGGACTTTTATCCGAATGGCGGGAGACCCCTGCAGCCAGGCTGTGCCAAGCAGGAAATAGCCAATAATCGTTGGTTGGGCATAATTAGTGAGTTCTCAACATAAGAAATATATATATTTTGAGAGCTTTGAAGCAAGACTTTTATCCTTGTTATCCTTGCAGTTGGCTGCAGTCACCAGCGTGCCTGGGAGTACTTTGTGGAGAGCATAGCCCAGCCTCGAGGATTTCCTGCCCAACGTTGCGAGACCTCGGAAGCTATTGGTGCCTGCCGGGAGCCAGGCAACGGGCAAGCCTTCATGGGCATGGGCGCAGATCCCAGGTGAGGAGGCTTACACATAAGCCAATTTCTGTGAGACACGCTGATAGCCTCCATCCAATTGCAGGATACGTGGCAAATTCTTTCTGGATACGAACGATGCCAGGCCCTTCGGGAGGAATAGCCGGGCGAGGTCGATTGTCTCGCTGGCTCCTCAGCTGCCAATTGCCTACAAATTGCCCCCAAATGCCACCAGACAGACATCTGTCAATCGGTGGGCTTCCGTCTCCGGTTCTGGCGAGGAGCAGCAGCAGCAGCAGCAGCAGGACGACAACAATTCGCTGAGCAACAACATTGACGGCTTCTCCTCACTGACGTGACGGAATTCGCTTTCGGTTTTCGAAGGGGGGTTTTTCTGTGTGGGAGCATCGGCATCCCCGGAGTGTCCTCCGACATCGGTTGAGATTTATGTGAGCGGCGTGATTATAGCAAGTCCTTCTCTGCTCCTCTCGCTGCCGCATCAGCCGCTCCATGTTGCAGTTGTGGCAACAGTTTTTGTGATCTTTTCCTTAAGTATTCCTAGCACGTAATCAGGGCATTTGTAAGCCGTTTAAATAAATATTCTTAAGTAAAAATAGTTGAAAAAGAAGGGATTCGTGGTGTTTTGTAGGATATATGGAGTTGGAAAGCTAAGTTTTAACTCAAAGTAATACTTTACCAAAGGAAAACGTTCTAAAACTCCTCTTAATCTATCAAGTTTCCTCTTAAATTGGCAAACCCCCAAGAAGAGAACCCTCCATATGTTTCCCCTCTTTAAGGAACATCATTGTAAATTCAGGTAGCAACGCAACAATCAGCAGGACCTTCGTCATACCCAAAAAAATGAAAATGTAAGGGAAAAAGGCAACGCCAGAGGAGGCTCAATTTGCACACTTTTAGCCGTGACTCATCACCAGGACAATCGCTCTAAAAGGCAAGTAATTTAATTTAGTTGCCCCACGCCCTCTCCTGTGCGAACCCCCGAAAAAAAAAATAAAAATAAAGGAACCCAGGGGGACATGCAAAGTGGATACGCCTATGACGCAACGGGAAACCTTAGAGTAACGCCCGAAAAATGTACATATTATATGGGGATATTAAGTATACGCACCAAGGCCAAAGCGAAACAAAAATTTTGGCCCAAAGTTGAGCTATGGCCCGTGCAATTAAAAAGTAATTAACGAATAATGCTCAGCCAAGGAGGAGACCCTTCGCCACACAACGAGTGCAAATTGTTTATTAACTTCGATGGGTTGGGGAGCGCCTCTTTAAAATGCAGCCGCCGCCGCCGCCGCCTGTAATTATGCAAGGAGCTTGGAACAAAAATAAAAAAAAAAAAACAACACGGAACACAGAAGCCATACAGGACGTGGGCCATAATGTGCAATGAACGTCGGAGCTCATTTCACAAGCCATCGCCTAACGAGCCGGCGGAAGTCGCGGCAAGTTCGGGGAAGTTCGGGCAGTTGGTGTGGCCAGCCGGAAGGGAAAATGAAAATGCGGTGCTGCCCGTCTTCCTAGAAGGGTAAAGGGAGAGAGGGAAAGCTCTCCATATGCGACCTGCATTATTAATGAGCCAGACTTTCGGCCAACTGAATGCAGATGCAATTTCCTCATCGTCCACCGTTTCCTCGTTTCGTATTCAGCATTTCCACTTCGAACCGCTCAATGATTTGTGAGTTTTAGTTTTCCGGGCTAGGGCCGGGCCGGGCCGGGGAGTCCTCAGGTTTCGTCCCCAGTTGAGTGGCTTTTTGGGTCAACTGCAGGATGGCCAGAATGCCTTGTCGAATTTATATTTAATGGCCAACGGGCCTTGATGAGCGGCCACATCTAAATGGTTTCGCCAAATCGATAAAGAGTTGCACAATCCCCGAGTCCCCAGGCCCGAACCCGACGAAGGTCCATGTTAGATTGGTGTTTAAGGTTTGAGTAATTGGTTGTTAAACTTAATCTTTTTTTATGACTCTCTTATAGCCATCAAATTGGAATTTTCTTTGGCAAAACAGTATATTTATGGTGGAGATTAGGAGCTCTATATTTTATAAGAGGCTATAAAATTGTTTTTCTTTAAAGGTTTAACATTTTTAAAATGCATTAATTACTTAAGGATGGTTTTAAATATTTTTCCTAGATTTTTGCTGGAATTTCAATTTGAAATTTTCAATATATATTTTCTATATTTTTAGACACATTTCTAAGCGGTTACAAGCCTTTTAACATTTTAAGGAGTTAGTGAAACCCTCAGACATTACAAAAATATATATTTCGCTGCTAAAATAAGGCTATTACCCTACGAATTCCATATAAATACCATTCAATTTGCCTATTGAGCAATCAACTAGAATTCACTGTGATTGCGCACTCATTTATTTCGCTTCGTAATTTCCTGGTATTTTGGTCCGCCTCAGCTCAACGGACTGTCAATTATGGACATTTTCGCTGCGGGGGAGGAGCGGCCAGGTAAATAAAAGTAGGCCAATAATAATGAAAACACTCCTTAGCCCCAGGCTTAACCCCAGAGTTCGTCTCTCTTTCTCTATGGCTGTTGGGCATGCCATGATGCCATGGAAAACCGGGCGACAACTGTGCGAGACACGTGCGAAGGACTCGCTGCTGACTCACAGGAATGTTGCGGCTAATGAGGTAAACCTGAGGGTGCAGGAAGGGCGGAGAACAGAGAAAAGGAATTCCAGGAGCTGTCAATGAGCGATTGCTGATTGATCGAGGTTGGAATTGATTATTAATACCGTGACTGGTCTCTATTCTTGTTGACTCTAACTTAAACACATGTGTGCGCTGAATAGGAAAGCTAAAAAGGTGGAGTGATGGCAATAAGGTGGCTCTATTTTTTCGGTTAACTGAGAAAGGTTGGGACAGGCAGGATAAGGGGTCGCCACTTCAATCTAACATTGATCTAAAGCAGCTATAAACACGCCATTTAGAAGGGAGACAAATGCAGGACAAAGTCAATGAGGCAACGAAAGCTAAAGCGTATTTTTAAGGTTCTTCAAGTTTTTTGTCTACCAAAAGACATTGAAAACTTATAAATCTTGAATATATAATAACTAAAGTATTATTTTTTTAATGAAATTCCTAAATGTTTCAACTAGTTAAGAGGGTTTTCCACAACAAATTACTACATTTTATTCTTCTTGCAATAAATTTAAATTTTTAATATATTTTATGAAGTTTAAGATGTATTTTTCTATTAAAATCTTGAAGCATATTTAATTTTATAATTTAATTCGTTGACACACTTTTTCCCTAACCACTTCAGGCACTTTGACACCTGAAAGTAGGTAACCTTAAGCAACACAATTCAAACATGTACTGCATTCAGTCAGGAAGTCACTCAGTCAGTCAGTCAGTCACTCAATCCTTCAGTTTTCGGCACCTGCTGCAGGTTTTAAGGGAAAGGAAAAAATTAATGAAATCGATATGGGGCTTTGTACTCTATTCCCTGTACCCTTACCCCTCCCTTACTGGCATATGACTTTCCTGCCAATGTTGCTGTTGTTCTTTATTATCGCCCCGCTGCACTTTCCTTTTCATGCCCCGATAATTGCAATGTGGAGGCAGTGCTGCAAAGAAGGAGCAGCAGAAGGCTCCAACAATTCCATTAAGGAAAGGCAACCCCCCTCATGGCAATCCCCTTTAGCATTTTCCCGGCGCCTTTGCTTGTTTATTTGAAGCATGCTCGCTGGGGCAACATTGTCACGAAGAGAAATTGCATTTATATCAGGCAGTGTTTACGTGTCAGCGACTTGCAGAGTATGCTTTTTTTTTTAATACTATTTTCTATCCTATAAAATGTGATGTAAAGTTTAAAAGCAGGTAGATATTATTTTAAAATATATTTAAAATTAAAACAATACTTATTCTCCTTTGTTTCAAGCTCTTTTTCTCAATTTAAATAACTTTTAAATCTCTTTGAGGGTATTTCCCACTTCGTCTTTTCTTTCTTATAATTTTCCTTGTATCCAAGTGGTTTTTCTCTGTATTTTTTGTTGCCTTTCAGTGAGTGCCCCCTGCTGCCGCTAAGTGAATTTATTGCATTTAATATGCTCTTCATGTCACTCCTCAATGGCGGAGCATAAATCAAGCGTTTTTATGGCGGCCACCGATGGAGATGTCACTTGGTATACGAGGTGAATTAAATCTTTAAGATGGTCTACTTTCCCCGCTGATGTCTGCTAATTGCCGGCCACATTAAAAACCAATTATAAACCATAAAAGTCAAATCAAACAATATGCGAGTGTGTGCTGTGAGTGTGGGCGAAATGGCTTGTCGACAGCCATAGTAATTGGGGACAGGAAGGGGCCTGGGAATGAGAATGAGTGTGTCCGTGTGTGTGGGCCTTCAGGACCTGGCCTGCCATCAATTGTCAGGCGCTGGGCTAATTGCAAAACTCTGGCCAACACAAAACAGGCACCAGGCCTCCTACACTCACAAGTGCAGCTGCTGCTATGGCACAACCACTAAAACAACAACAAGGATGTGATAGCAACAACAACAAAAAAAAAACAACAAGGAGCACAGCACAGGACTCACTTTGTGGCGAGTGCACTGGGAGAAGTATCTATTATTATTATGGTTTTATATTTACTTTATTTTGTAAATAAGTTTTTTGAGAAATTTACTTTAAAAATTGATAAAAAATGTTATTAGGTTAATTAGCAAATCGAATTCTGGTAAAAGAGGGAGTTGTATCTTTTAAAGAAAATTAGGAGGAAATTCTGATAAATTTAAATAAAAATTTCTTTGATTTAGAATCAGTTTTTATTAAGAAAGAAGATTCTTTAAAATCTTCAAGAAATGAGCTATTTAATCCATAAAAAATTTACTAAAAGTAGACAAAAATCCTAAATATTCTATTGATGAACTACTTAATTTTTTTTGTATTTCTCTAAAATCTCGATAAACCATCAATATTTTCTAGCAAACCATCTCAAAATCTAGCTTTTCCTTGTAACTTTTTGAAAATAATACCAAATCCTGCTTGTTTTTTCCTCTCTGCATCATAGTTTGTTTGCCCAGCCATACAAAATTATGACAAAAGTGTCAAATTTGCCAACTAGACACATGTGGGCAGGATGTGCTTTGGCGAGGACGACGGTGCAATGGGTGCTAGATGGCTGGCGGTTGGCTGCTGAGAGTGTAATTAGGGCTCTTAACACGAGAGTGCAAAGTGAAACCGAAGCGATGCCATTTTCGGATGGAAACCCATTGAAATCAAAATGACAGGGGGAAAAAGGGAAGCATTATGAGTGTACGTGTGTGTGTGTGTGCGGTGGATGTGCATTTGGGCAGGTGAAAATGTGGAAACTGCTGCACGCGGCGGGCCCTTTGAAAGTTTCACTTGGTATATTTCCATTTCCAGGCTGCTTTCAGGGCAGCTCATGTGTGGAACAAGTTGTTTTTTACTCTCTAGTAGGATTTTTTTGGTATTTTTTTGTGAATGTTCAGTGGCCATGAAGAAAAGGGGGGAAATCACACTCCCTTTTGAAGCATATTGAGAAGGACTCCCTGCCAGGGTGTTGAGCCGTAAAGAAGTACATATTGCCAAGAGGTCCTTTGAGTGGCGAGTATTTAGTTACAGTTTAGAGGGAAATCAATTTCAAATTGAATTTATTATTCTCTCTTTTTTTTCAATTTATTTCGCTTGCCTTTTGGCACAAACAATAAATTTTAATTGAAATCTGTCCTTGGACTAAAACCAAAACGCATTGCTGCAGGCGGCAGTAGCTCGGTGTGTGTGTGTGTGTGTGGGAGTTTATTATTGCAAAAGTGTTGGTAGATCGGGCGCAGTTCCAATTTCGCATCCCTTTGTTCTCCCCCCAAGGACCCCTTCCTGCGTGGCTGTTCTACACTCGTATATTGCATTTTTTCTTTTTTTGTTCACTATTCGCTGTCCCTGCCATTTTTTATTATCTTGCCGGAATTTTTTATTTATTCTCTCTGGCACATTGCAGCCGCCCGGCAGGGGATAAAACTTTTTTGCGGCCTTATCTCCACTGGCGCGTAATGAAATGTGACAATGGTTAAAAGCAAAAAGAGTTTGGCAAAATATCTGAAACTGCAGTTTGTGTGAATTGTCACCGATGGTCGGTCCGGCCAGTTGTGTGGCCTTAACCAGTTTTTGTGGCTTAAATTCGATTAGGTTTGATATTGATATATATATGGCAAAAGTGTTTGAAATTGGTTTAAATAATAATAAAATTAATATTGATTGTGAGAAGGCTTCTTGTGGATTTATGTAATTGGTTTTTGACATTCACTTAAGCCTATAAATTATTTCAATCATTTGAATAATTGAGTTTAATTTCTGTAAATTGATATAATTTAATTGTTAGCTAGCTTTCTTTTTATTTTAAATATTATTTTTAAATGTCATTGCCATGTTTCTTCCTCTGCATATAATTATGGTTCTTAACTTGTGCAACTTGCAGGAGCCTTCGCTTGTAATTGCATATCGTATCGTGTTCCACATCCACTGGCCACTCTAAATGCTCCAATCAATGCAATTAAAGTAAACGTCTGCTGACTACATTGAAAATGTTCCGCCCCCCCTTATAAATATACCATATATACCCTGATTCCAGCTTGCTATATATATGTACATGCTATAATGGTGCAGACATCGCGTGACCTGCGCTAATGCATTGCCGCGCCCCAAGGGTTTCGAGTGTGAGTGGAAAACAGGGACTTTTCACAACCCTTCTTTTTCTTTTTAGTCGATGCAGCACGTGATGTCCCAAGGAAATCTGGCTTAGAAAACAAAGAGAAAAACAACAAGAACAGCAAACTCAATGCGTAAACACTAAAGTTTAATGCACTCTAATTGCAAGACGGGGTTTGAAAGAAGGGAAACGAAAAGGAAAAGCGGAAGTTCGCAGACGACAAAGGCAACACACGCTGACATTTTCGCATAAAAAACTTTGAATATTTACACAAAGAGAATATAGAATGAATGGAAAAGGTGAGAATTTTTATGAAATTAAACAAAGACTAGCATTTAGGAAATATAAACAGAAATTCAAAATTTGTTACGGTTAAACTATCACATTTTTCATAGAATTTGTTATTGTAATTATTGTGTTACCTTTTTTAAGTTTTTATGAATAAATCCTTGAAAAACCAAGCATTTTATCCATTAAACATTTACCGAATGATCATTTGGGAATATTAAGCTTACATTTAATGATTTTTAAATGCCTTACAAGACTTTTCTTTTATTAATACACCATTTTTATCATAAAAGTACAGTTAAAAATACATCAAATTTGTCTAAAATTTAACTATTTTTTCCTCAGTGTAGGAAAAGGAAGGAGAAAAGACGTCGTCAACGTCGTTTGCTATTATCCTGCAGAAAGTTGCGTGTCTGCTGCGACACAAAAGTTCAATTACTTCTCGGAACAAGCGGGGTCCCCGAGACCAAGAGAGGTGAATAAACAGTCAACGGATATCCGGCTCCTGCATTGCGTGCCAAATCCTTTGGCTTTCTAATGACCATTTTCCCGCTAAATGGCAATGGCCATTCAGATGCCAGCTAGCTGAATTGACTAATGTCTGATCTTAATGATTTATTCCCAGTGTCCCCGGTATAAATTGGTGGCAGAGGTAACCGCCTGCCGCCTCTGATTGGCCAACTAGGTAAACCCCGATTCGAAACGACACCCAAGGCGCGCTGTGTCGAGTGGACACTCAAAATGGAATTACTATCAAATGCTTTTTGTGCCTGATTTATGGTCAAGCGATTTTCGGTTTGGTTACGACCACGGATGGGGCAAAAGTGCAATGGCAAATATTTGCACTGCAGAACGACCACAAAGGGAGCAAGGGAAGTACATAGATTATATAGTAAACTAGGGGATACTCTTTTGGTTTATAAGTAACTTAGTGAGTCAGATAATTTGAATTTGATTATGGCAATATTTCAGTCTAAAAATCAGCATTCTTTTATATTTAATTGGAGTATTTCCTTTACCACATTATACTATATATTCTCTTTTTTTAACCCTGACTAGCACACCCTTTCGCAGACAGGCCAAAGCCAAGGCAACCTAGGCGGAAACTAAGCCCGAAAGCAGCTCGAAACCAAGCCCAAAACCAGTCTAGGCCAAAGGCAACTGTTTTGGCATTTGGATGACTAAGCTGGATTCTTTTTTTCCGGACTTTCGGTGTGCACGTTGCAAGTGCCAAGTCAAATTGTGTGGTCATTTATTGCTAAAGACTCACGGGGGGGGGAGGAACGAGACACACAGACAGAGGTCAAAAGGCAGAGATAGAGGAAAACTTATAGAAGGAAAACACAGAGTCAAAGGACATGCGACTGCAGCAACTGCAGCAGCTAATAATCATGTTTCAGTTTTTCTACATTTCAATTTAGATTCAAACGAAAAGAAAAAAGTCCCACAAAGGTCTGACAGTCTGACCTTTCCAGCGGACTAAGGCTTCATTAATTTGCACCTATTTCCAATGCCGCGCCAGGTGACAACTTCCGCCTGCTGTCCTTTCCGCAAAGTAAATTATAAATTTTATTTTCATTGCCTGACCGAAAAAAAAACAAAAAAATAATACAAAATGTCCAGTTTGGAGGTCCTTCTTAGGGGGATTTTCACTTTCTATACTTTTTTTCCGCCTGATGTAGGATAGTCACGCGACTCGGCTTTAGTGGGAGTTTAGTTTTGACAGCATTTTCCTTTTAGCCGCCAAAAAAGGCTTGTCTTCTCTAGCCCAGTCTCCAATTTTTCAACCCGTTCTCGCTGCCATTTTCCACCTGCGCCCTCAGCTAATCAACTTGTTATATATTATGCGTATTTGCATTAATAACATATCGCGAAAGGTCTTCTCCACCTCCTGGATTTCTCTTCTTCCTTTCTTTAGGCCCGCTTTTCAGCTTTTCCGGTCCTCGCAGCACGAAGTAAATGACAATTTTGTCGCTGCATACGTCGGGGGATTACGAAACGACACCAAATGTGTGTGTGTGTGTGTTCTTGGGGTGTTCAAGGGTTCGTTCCTCTTCTCGGCGGGATTACATGGTGCTTAGCCTGGCTCAGTCGGAACACTGGTGCGGCATGTGTCAGGTTCCTGAGGGGGGAACATGTTTATGGCCAGGATCTGTGGCTTACTAACCATAAACCATTGAAATTCGATCGAGATTGGAAGAAATACTACTTGTTCAGAGGTTTTAAGGTCAAGACCAACTGAAAGACAGTTTAAATTTATATTTAAATAATATTTTAATAATACATTTTATTTTCTACAACTTCTTCAAGCATAAATACATATAATTTTCCAACTTTTTGCTTTTAATTAATTTCCATTGTATTTGCTTTTAAATAATTTCCCTTAGACCTCCTTTCTGACTCACAATTACAGCCCTAATTTGGGATTCAACTAGCCGAGAGTGGCCACAAAATGCCATCAAAGAGTGAGGCCATTTAATTGTGCAGGCATTTTCCGAGAGGGCAGTCTGTTTCGGGCTTTTGTGAATTTTAATGTTGAATAAAAGCATTTGCCGTGTGTTTGGGCATTTTGGCTAATGTATCGGGGTATTGGTGTGCGTGTGCCCATCTGTGTTGGCTGCTTTTCAAGGTCGCCGTCGTCGTACAGAAATTACAGTCACGCGTCAGATTTTATGCAAAACAGTTGAGCTGAGCTCGGCTCAGGACTAGCAGCAGCATTTCTCTTTTATTTTTTATTTTTTTCGTCCTGTGTTTGTGCACTTTGCAATTGTTGTTGTTGGATCTCTTATATAAGTGCCAAGTGAATGTGTGTGTGTGTGTGCTTGGCAAGTGGGCGTGGCTGTCTATGGCTTTGAAAGTCATAAATTTCAAACAAGTCTCGTAAAATCTCAAGTGAACTTAGCAGTCGGGCCAGTCGCGTTGCACATTTTGGTCCTGTGGCGAATGCAAATGAGCGCTGGCTTTATAACTCAGTATTTCCCCCCCTAAATGCTGTTCATATCTGTGTCGGTGTAAGTAGAGATGCTTAAATAGACTTAAAGAGTATTTAAACAGAGCTTCAAATGCATTTTTCCAAAGAATTATTTGACTTGTCAAAGCTGCTTAATTTTCTTTTAGTTAACTTTGAAAACTTTAAGTTTATAAAATGAAATGACATTGCAGAATACTTAATAGATAAAACTCCGAGTTATGGCTTGTTTTGTGGCCAGGATCAAAGTGTGTATCACATAAAAAATGACAGAATATTAAGGCAAATGGCCAAATAAATCTCGATTCGTAAACTTTTTTCCCTTTGCTATTTGCTTCCTCGTACATTTTTTTTATTGACCCTTAAAATGCAAATAAGTTTAGACCCCACACATGTACAAGTTATAGTGTTTTTTATTGCCTACTTTTGCGGGCCATGACAAACTGAGCTAAGCCGAGCCTCACCTTGTTTGATGTGCTTCACATTTTTTTCGTGTGTGTGGTGTGTGGTGTGTGCTGTGCGTTGTGTGTGTCTTTTATTTTTATAACTATTTGCCAGCTGTAAATGTGAGAGGCCAGAGCCAAAACAAACAGCGTAGCAGGAAGAGCGGCACTTTAAAAAGGACACGAGACCAGTGGCGGCTACTTAGCAGCTTGAATGGGGAATTTTTTTTAGGGGCCTGCGTCTCGCAGCATCTGTTTGGTTGGCTTCCTACATGGCTAATGATGCCCGACATTCGACCGACTTTCACCCGCCTTTCAGCCGACTTTCCCCCGGCTTTCAGCTGCCTTTCACCCGCCTTTTAGCCGACTCTCAGCCGCCTTTCCCTTAGCTTTTGGTAAATGTTAGCCGCTGTTTTCCCGTTTCGCTTCTTTTATTGCGTTACGTTTTATGGGTCGAAGACGGCAAAAGAACGAAACCGGTACATAAACAAAAATGGAAGAAAATGGAGAGGAAATCGAAGATGAAAGTACCCTGTAGATCATAGTTTAATGGAAAATTCTATGTAAAGGAGCAGAAAAACTTCTGAATAAGTGTAAATTAAGGTTTCAATGATGCCTGTTTTTAATATTTAGAATTTCCATATCCCATGTTATCTTATTTACATGATAATACCTTTTTTATTACCTTTACTATATAATCTAAGCTTTTAAGAAGAAATTAAAATACTTAAAATAGCTTTATTTACATTTCCTTCTAAAAAATTAAGTAATATTAATAAATGATAGCTTTCCCCATAAGATATGAATATCCCCTCTTCCTTAGAGCTGCCCCAAATGACTCTGTTTTCTTATGCTTTTCTTATGCCTTGCTAGCTGTTGGCATTTTGTACTCACGATTTTATGGTGCAGCGCCGAGAGTTCGCGCTCGGTGACCCGTCGGCTGGCGGCCTCCCGGCGACGCTGGCGAAACTGGCTATACTTGTAGGCGAGCATCACGCCGGGCAGGGCCAGTGCCTCCAGCGGGGACTTGCGGCCGAAGGGCATCCTACAGCTCGGTTCCTTGAGGTCCTGTCGCTCCTCGGGGTATATATATTTTTCTTCTTTTTTTTTTTTGGTTTCGTTGCGGGCTCTTCTAGTCGCCCTTTTAGTCGCTTCGGCTGGGTTTTTACTTGTGGCGAGTTGAGATATTGCTTGCTGGTTTTCATACACTTGGTTGGCACTTTCCTCTGCGGCGCGCGAATACGCGGGGGGGACTTCCTCCTCGTTGACTTTGACTCTTAGCAGCGTCTGCGTCTCATTATGTAATCACAACATGGACACGAACAACACGGCACTGGCAGCATTTCGCTTGGTATTATTATTGGACCTTTGTCCATGCTTAAAGTCGTATTTGGCTTTCACTTTTCTTTTTCCTTCGCATGCTGGTTCTGTGTGCTGATGAGCTGCAATCAATTTTGCATCCTGCAAAAATTGGAATTGGGATTCGATGATTGCAAATCGAGGACTTGTCGAGGGTGCTTTGATTTTGTTGAATTTTCAAAGGGTAACAAGCCAAATTGGTTAGGGGATAATGGAAAAGGGAGCTGAAGCTTTTATTAGATTTCTTTGGGCCAAAGAGAAGTTTTTGGAGGGTGTTTTAGAGTGGAAACTATTCAAGAATGCATTAAGTTTGAATGTTGAATGATTTAAATTTATTTATAGGATGTTTATAGTCCTAAACTAACTCTAAGAGATTGGAAATCATGTTTTAGGTAGTCTAATACTTATTTTCCCACTAAATCTTTATTTAAAATCTCCTGGGATTTTTCTTATACTCTTCTCCTATTCAACACACTTGAATTCTCATAAATAAATAAATATTTTAGTGCTGCTTTTACTTTCTCTATTCTCCCTGGACAATATTTCACACCTGACTGTCGCAAACATACACACATCACATTTGGCAGATGAATTTCGCTAAACTTTGAGTGATATATGCGGCATGATTTCAATGCTCCCACAGGGGGGATGACACTTTAATAAAGCAAAGTGACGGGATTTCTTGAAGACCGGAATTACAGGACCAAAACCAACGCGCACAACGATCATTAATTACAATTACATGGCGGAAAAATGACACAAAAGGCAGAATCACAGGGCTTGACACGCAAAATTGGCCGACTGATTACAGGCTCTGGGTCTCTTTATTTATAATATGTTTTGTGTGTTCTGGGTTCTGGGGAGGAGAGAAACGATATATGTGTGGCAAAGAGGTGGCACTGTTATTACACCGTAACTGAGAGTTGGCCCACGTGCACTTGGGGCCAACTCAGAACGGTGAATGTCGCAAAGCAGCTTCGCCAATTTCCCACGCAACCGTCATGGAAGCTGCGTGAGCTTGACGCGTTTTTCCAGGCCAAAAGAGAGAGAGAGAGAGAGAGCGAGATGTGACTTCCAATGCCTCCTCGGACACGTTTTGTTTACGCCAAATGTTTGTGCTTCAAATCATACAAAATTTGGCCAGGTGAGTCAGCTTTTAATTGATCAGCGGCTACGTCATAACAGCCATCAGCAGCGACAGGTAAAAGTTAAACGTTTGCAGCGAATTAACTCACGAGATTAAAGGTTGAATAGTTTTTCACGTTACGTATACGCCGCGTATGCTGCCGTATTGTACAACCTGCACCGTTGCGCCTGTGAGTGCGACTGCCTGCAAGGATTTTCCAGAGGCAATTTTTTGGGATAGTTTTCCCTTTTGGCTGACAAGCGCAGGCGCTTTCGTTCGCTTGCCGGCGACTTTTTGGTATAACAGATTGCGTATACGACCCGTGCTCCACCACTTGTCCCTTGGCCATGTTGCCAATTTATTGTTTACTCTCTCTCTTTCTCTCAGAGTCCGGCAGTCAGCCAGCCAGTCAGTCAGTCAGTTAGTTAGTTAGTTGTAGTTTATTTTGCTTTCCTCTCCACGTCACGACATTGCCGAGAGCCGTATAAACAAATCACAAAGTTTGAGGGCAGCTTTCGCCACGAGTTTTTCCTTCAACGGATATTGCGTCCAGTTTGCCACTGTTTTGTTGCGGTTTTGTCCGCTCGAACAATTGTGTTCATTCAATTTTATGTGCTACTGTTAATTATGGTTGGCCATTTGGCCCTTGTTCGGCTAATTGCTGCGGTTTTTATCATGTCTAGTGTGCGATTTGCTGTTTTTGGCGAATATATTTGCATCTGGCAGAGTCAGGAAATTCATATGGCGCGAATCTAACTGCATTATATATGTATAGGTATTTTTAGAGCCTTTGCAGGGTATTATAAGGCAGTGAAGGTGTTGTTTTTGATCCTTGAAATCATATAAATAATACATTTTTCATAATTTTAAAATGGGTTATATAAATAATACATTTATCAAAATTTTAAAATAGTTTACATTAGCAAAAGTGGCAAAAATGTCTTTAAAAATTAATAATATATTTAAAATCAATATGTGGCTTTGATAGCCTGATAGAAATCAATCCAGGACAGCTTTTCGAACTGTTATTAATAATAATTTTGACTATTATTAAGCAAGATTAATCTGGGAGATAATTTAAGGATTTCAATAAGCAATGAAAAGACTACAGAACTTGTTTCCTGGTATAAGAAATGAAAGGAAACTATGTTTTTTTTCATATTTTAATTTTAAAAGATTTAAACTATTCTTAAAAATGTAGATAAGTCTCTTTTTGCTTCAGTTCTAATATAAGTATTGAAGAAAAAATATATAAATTTATTTAAACTCATAACATTTTAAAATAAATAAAGATATTTGCAATTATGCAATTTTAACAACTTTAATTAATCACAAACTCATTATTATTTCTCCTATTCAAATAGAATTAAGTTCCTTTCCGCTATCATCGTTGAAAACCCATCCTAGTTAGTCACTCACAATGGGCACAGGTGCTCTTCTGCAGATCAATAGGTGTTAAGGGCGCAGGTCAGCAACAACAAATAACTACAACAACAAAAATCGGCTAACAAGTAGCCAAGTGAAATTGCCAAATGTTTGGGACGTGGGAAAAGCAAGGCCTAGGCGCAAAGGCAAATGAAAGCAGAGCAAAGTCAAAGCCAAAGTAAATAACTGGAAGTCAAAGGCAAACAAAAGGTGTTATACGCAGCGAGAGAGAGGCGGCTCTATGAGAGAGAATGAGAACCTGAGAGAGAGAGAGAGTCCTCGCTCCTTGCGGCTTGGCCTGCTTTTGTGAAATTGCAAAGAGGGAGAAAATGTAGAGGGGAAAATTGTTTGGCGACGCCATGGAAATGATGACGTAAATTGAAAGCCAAAGCTGCCACGGCAACGGATTCTATTTGCAACTCCCCCCGGCGGTCCTGCCTCTGCCACCTCTGCTCTTCCGCCCTTCAGCTGACAGGTGTTCAGCAGTAGTTCTGGGCAATCTCTGAGTGCATATTTGTCGACTCACTGAGTGCACTTCTGAGATACAGATACGCGTGCCGTCGTTGCAGTTGCAGATACTCGTACTTTGACTTGGACTTTTGTCGTAAATGACATTCCGCTGACAAAGGGCTTGCATTTCCGCTTAAATGCATTTTTCAACCCATTTTCTGAACCATTTTCTGAACCATTTTCACTTTATTTTCTTCTCTTTTTATTTTATTTTTTTTGTTGAGTTATTTCGGTTTGAATTTCAGCTAACCGCAGCGGAAAGAGAAAACTGAACTGAAACAGAAACACTAGCATAGCTTTTAGTTTGTTTGCCTTGCCTTGCATGTCCTTCTGTGTCCTGTGTGCACTTTGTGTGCTCAATTTTGCGTTTTCTATTTCTATTTTTAGAACCTGCACAGGGACAGGGGCAGGGCAGGGGTGTGCGAAAAGGGGGCTTGGGTTCGGGCTTGGGCTTGGGCAGGCGGCACACATCAATCATAGTGAAAATATGCCTAGGCAGCAATTGCATAAATTAATCAGCACTGCCAGTGTATAAATACACAATCGTCAAACAAACTTCCGCACATACACTTAGGGAAATAAGTATTATAAAAAATAATACGAAGATTTAAGGAAATTTAAAGAAAAACTAAACGAAAACGGAAATTTTATAAAAAGAAATCTTTGTTAGGAATAGAATTGAATTTAAAATACGGAGTCGAAGGCCCTAGCACCCAGTACTCTTTACAATATACTTAAGTTTAGTATTTTATACTAGATTTAATATGATAATATAAAAATAATTAAATAAAATGCAATGCTTGCTATTGATATTCATCCTTCTCTTTACTCTCAAATAAATTTCACAATTATCCTCTTAATTTTATAAGTGCATTCACCAGAAGCAGCAATTTTCCTGCCCCCGATTCATACACACACTCACACACACATTCTGCACCCCCTTCTGTGCATTGACGTCACTGCTGCTGCTGCTGTTGCTGCTGCTGCTGCTGCTGCAGTTGTCCTGAGCGATGCCACTGAGGATGATTATGTTTGTCTTCTGGCTAGGTAAGCACCTTCTTGACCTTCCCCAAACTGTTTACACTTATCGCTGGCAAGGGCCCCTCCATAATACCAGAGACGAGGGCTCTCGGCTTCAATTCTGGGGGTCCTCGGTTCGATTGACAGAAAGCAGCCTGCCGCCTGACGAGTGGCTCGTCCTGGGAGATGGTTGTGTGAGGCGGCATGATGCATGCCTCATCGGAGCTTCACTAACTGAATCAGCATGGAACAAGGATGATGAGGACTGATTATCCCGATGGGGCAAAGGGTGAGTCCTCAAACAAATACAAGTGCATAACATTTACGCAAGGTCCTTTGGGTATAGTTATGTGCAAGTTATAGCTTGCCAAGCGATAAATGATGATTGTGACAAGTGATTTTTTTGAAATCTGGGTTGTATATGTAATTGAATTTCTTTTTACAGGTTTTATACTTTAATTCTTACAGAATTCATAGAGGTTTAAGTATAAATAAATAATCATTTTCTTAGTTTGGCATTTAACCTAAAATATTTAATAGGTAACAGCTATTTAATTATTCTAAGAGGGTATTCTTTTACCGAAACACCAGTCTGCATATTCAGAATGTCGTCAGATTTTTGCTTTCTAATTTCCCATCCCGCCTTTTGGCCCATTGTCTTGCCTTCAACTTTCTGCTGGCGCACTTTGTTGGCTTGACTTGACTGGCGGCTGCTTGGCTTTTCACGGGTCTCCACCTGACCGACGGGTCAGTTGCTGGACGGGCCTTACACCGCGCGGTCTGAGTCAGCTATTTTAGTGCCCAGTTTTCGCTGTATTCGCCTCAACGATGGCCGCCGCTGCTGTTGCCACACCGGGAGCCACCGTGCTCCCATCCTCTGGACCTGCTGCCGGTCCTGCAGGACCCAAGGCACCGCCGGCCGCTGGTGCTGCGGGTGGCAAGGGCCCGGGAAATATCCTGGAAATTGCCGGCGAGGCCAATATAGTTAATTACATGAAGAATCGCCTGCGAAAGGGTGCCATGAAGCGCAAGGGTCTGGAGATGGTCAATGGCCATAAGTTTGGAGTGCGCTTCTTCAAGCAGCCGACTTATTGCGGTCACTGCAAGGACTTTATCTGGTAAGGATTTCGTGGATATACAAGTTCGAGTATGCGTTGCATAAAATTTTGTGCTTGGATTTCTAAGGTTCCCCGTATTTAATTTAATTAGCGCCCTGCTTGCTGACACACTTTTCGCTGTTTTTCCTTTCTTTTTTTTTGTTCGTTGTTCTTCCGTTTCGCATTGTTGCATTGGCGGATTTTCCGTGGACGGGATTTAGGGGCTTTGGCAAGCAAGGTTTTCAATGCGAGGGTAGGTGGAAAAGTTGACCTAAAATAGGAATAAAAGAAGATGTCACAGAAGAGTCTTTGGAAAATACACAAACGGACTTTGAAATTACTAAAAGTATACTTTTCTTTAAGCTAACTTTGTAAGAGTCTTCTGTGACATCTTTAGGTTGAATTTTATAAAATTTAAAAACAATTAAAAGTAATTTTTAACCCCCTTAGAATGCCGCTTTAACATCCATCAAAAATGCTGCAAGTACGTGGTTTTCAAGTGTCCTGGCAAGGACACGGACTTCGATGCGGATTGTGCCAAAGTGAAGCATGGTTGGATCTCCACCACCTACAACACGCCCACTTTTTGCGACGAGTGCGGACTTTTACTCCATGGCGTAGCCCATCAGGGGGTGAAGTGTGAAAGTGAGTTAGCAATAAATATTTTACCTTTTAAAGATTTTTACTTTAAATACGAAATATTAAAGACTGCAACCTAAATGTGCATCACACCTGTAAGGAAATGGTGCCGCCCATGTGCGGTGCCGACATCAGCGAGGTCAGGGGCAAGCTCCTGCTCTATGTCGAGCTCAAGGGCAATAACCTGAAGGTGGAAAGTAAGTAGTCAAAAGATTGTTTCAAAAATTACTAAATTAATTATTTACATTTACATAAAAAGTCAAGGAAGCAGCCAATCTCATTCCCATGGACACCAATGGCTTCAGTGATCCCTATATTGCTGTCCAAATGCATCCGGATCGTTCGGGACGCACCAAAAAGAAGACCAAGACCATTCAAAAGAATCTCAATCCGGTTTTTAATGAGACCTTGACCTTGTAAGTCTAAATTTAAACCAGAAAGGGTTGTTGTATTAAAACAAGTTAAACCTTTTATATCCTTACCTAAATATTTATCAAAAGTAACAACAAAAATTAACTGCTAGTCGTCATTTCTAAGACACTCTTCGATTTCCCTGTTGCTAAGAATACGAAAATTAGGTTCATTTTTGCTAACCACACCGACCTCAAGGGTCCCCGCCCCGCCCCGGCGAATATGTGACAAACAATTAATGGCCAGCTGGATGGCTTTATCCTGGGACAGATTACTCCTGTATTTTTTCTCCAAATACTTAGAAGCCTTTGCCGAGTGAGTGCCCACCGCGCAGGCCTTGAAGCCGCTGCAGTACGCACTGGGATCCGTCTTAAAGACAATGGGTCCCCGCTCGACGTCGTAAGCTATCAGAATCATGCTGCAGCCGGGCACGCGGATCAATGAACTCTGAGTGTAAACCTGGCTGATATTTGCCACTCGTTGGCAGAGCACATCCGCGGGCATCTGGTAGCCACATTCGCAGTCGAACAGAAAGGCTATATGCCTGGCCACCTTCCTCTGATAATGCGCGTCGCCTGTGGGATCTTTTTTAGCTGACTCAGTCAGATATATTTATTTCACAGTGTAGCTACGTACCCATTCGACCTACCATACAGCAGCCAACGGTTTTCTCTATGTGAAATAGGTGCATTGGGATTTCTGGATCAGCGTATTTATCACAGTTGAATTTTTTAATGGCCACTACGGCACAATTGTCGCTCTTTAGCGCCACCGCGGTGACATTCTCCAGTTCCACAGCCTTCAAGGCGTACTCTGTGGATAATGAAAATATTGAAATTTAATAAAAAAGCCAAGAAGTCAAGACTAACTCTCACCCACTTGCAGAAGTCGTCCCTCTGGCGAGAAGCCAGTCTCCTCTGGCGGTAGGTCAGTCTCCTCGTCATCTGAATATTCGCAGGACATGGTTCTTTATTCGAATTCTTTTCAGGAATATAAATTCTCTGCCTTAGAAAATGGCTTAAAAATGCTAGATCAAAGCCAGGCCTCCTAAGACTTGAAATATTTATTAAAATATATATTTCTTGTTATTATAATTAAAATATTTATATATTTCCAGTGAACTGCAGCCCCAGGATCGTGAGAAACGTCTCCTGATCGAGGTCTGGGACTGGGATCGTACCTCTCGCAACGATTTCATGGGCTCCTTTTCGTTCAGCATCGAGGAGCTGCAGAAGGAGCCTATCGATGGTTGGTACAAGTTCCTCTCCCAAGTGGAGGGCGAGCACTACAATATTCCCTGTGTGGATGCCATCAACGATATGGCAAGACTGCGCGATGAAGTTAGGGTAAGGCAATAAAAATCCCTAAAATTTCTTCTTTCTTAAATTAAACTTAAATTAAAAAATACGTTCAGCATGATCGCCGGCCGAATGACAAACGTCGCATGGATAACAAGGACATGCCGCATAATATGAGCAAACGGGACATGATTCGTGCTGCTGACTTTAACTTTGTCAAAGTCATTGGCAAGGGATCCTTTGGCAAGGTCCTACTAGCCGAGCGACGTGGCACCGATGAACTGTATGCGGTGAAAGTGTTGCGCAAGGATGTCATCATACAAACGGATGACATGGAGCTGCCCATGAATGAGAAAAGGATTTTGGCCTTGTCAGGCCGTCCGCCATTCCTTGTTTCGATGCACTCCTGTTTCCAGACCATGGATCGTTTATTCTTCGTCATGGAATACTGCAAGGGCGGCGATCTCATGTACCATATGCAGCAATATGGAAGATTCAAGGAGTCGGTAGCCATGTGAGTGGAAATGGAATCTAAGTATTAAGAAATAAGATCATTAAAAATTTCTCAAGGCTTCCTAAATTATAAATATAAATATATTGGCTTTCCAGTTTCTATTCCGTGGAGGTGGCCATTGCCTTGTTCTTTCTGCATGAAAGGGATATCATATATAGGGATCTTAAGTTGGATAATATTCTCTTGGATGGTGAGGGTCATGTAAAGCTGGTTGATTTTGGTCTCAGCAAAGAGGGCGTAACCGAACGTCAATCCACGCGCACTTTCTGTGGCACTCCAAGTTACATGGCGCCAGAGGTAATTTTTATAATAAATATTCAAAAATATCTTTAAAAACAAAGGTTTTTTTCAGATTGTTAGCTATGATCCTTATTCCACCACTGCTGATTGGTGGTCTTATGGGGTTTTGCTCTTTGAATTCATGGCTGGACAGGCTCCCTTTGAAGGCGATGATGAGACCACCATTTTCAGAAATGTCAAAGAAAAGAAGGCCGTGTTTCCCAAGCATTTTAGCCAAGAAGCCATGGATATTATAACTAGTGTAAGTATTTATTAATATGCAAAAAGTGGATCATTTTTTATTAATTTAACATTTAAAGTTCCTGGCCAAGAAGCCCAACAATCGCTTGGGCGCCGGTCGCTATGCCAGACAGGAAATAACCACGCATCCCTTCTTCAGGAACATAGACTGGGACAAGGCCGAGGCTGGTGAAATGGAGCCACCTATTAGACCCAAGATTGTAGGTTTACCTTTGATCTAAAAAGTATAAATTCAAGTGTCTAATATTGTTTATTATAAACCAGAAACATCGCAAGGATATTTGCAACTTTGATGAGGCGTTCACCAAGGAGAAAACGGATTTAACTCCCACGGACAAGCTTTTCATGATGAATCTGGACCAGAACGATTTTATAGGATTTTCGTTTATGAATCCAGAGTTTATAACCATTATTTAAAAGTGTTCTAAAGAAGCTTTCAAGGATATTTAAGCTTAAAGTTGATTTTACAGAACTTGTTGTGCCTTGTCCTGTGCTTAAACCTTGATAAAGTTGTTGGAAAAGCTTGTAACTTATGGTGTTTATTACTTTAGTGGCTTTATTTTTCAGAGAGCTCAGCTTTTTAAAGAACTTTTGCTCTCTTTTCTGTTAAAAGTGACTGTTACTTATATACTTATTGAGATAACATAATGGAGCCCAGATAGTAAAAGAAAACAGAGAGAATGCCATACCAGCAGCTGACTTTCTCCACTCTCTCTCTCTTTCTCTTTTTTTCTCTCTCTCTGGAGGGGAAAACTGTGAAAAACTCACCACACGAGAGCACCTGAATTAGTTACGCATACGCCGCGTGTGCCGCGCGAAGGGAAACCCTTGACAGGAAGTTTCAAGATTGTTGCTGCCAGGCTAACTAACTAACTAACTAACAAACTAACTAACTTTGGCTCAAATCTAAACTCATCAACAAGCTCAAAATTCACAAGTTATGTTTTTTGGAGGCTAAAATTGCCCTTAAAACCTCGAAACTTGTTGCTGCATTCCGCGGGTTCTAATGAAATTTCTGCCAAGATATTTGCCAAAATCCATTTAGCTACTGCGAGCGTAAAATTGCTTCGAAAATCGCTTTTTGGCACATCACCATCATCACGATGGTGATGGTGGAGCCAAGGAAAGGTGAGCCAAAGGACCGGAAAGCGGATTTCTCGGTTTGGCAAATAGTTTTCCGGTGGCTCGGGAAATATGTCTTTGGCCACATTTTAATAACAAATTCCCCAAGCACCGTCGACGGCTGTGGCGGGCGGGGGGGTAAAGAATTTCGCCGGATATTTGTGATTTAAGGGACGCGATGCCAAAACCAAAACCAAAACCATTCCAAGGTGAATGCAATTTCTCTGCCGTTCTGTCCTGTGATTTGTTCGGCCTTTAACTGAATTTCCCCCTGATTCTCAGCTTTGCAGTTTCCTTTTTCGATGGCGCAGCATCCTCTGCTCAAAACTGTTTGCACTCTATTAGCGGCAATTTGCGGGTTTACGTGCACTTTTCACGGCTTTTAGACACGTTCCAATGTCTCTTTGGTTGCACAGCATACAGAGGCGACGTTGGCGTTGTGTCCTTGTGGCAGTATTTTCTCGCTGCATCCCCATTCATCGCATCCTGTGGGTTTGCCATCACCACCACCAGCAGCAACATGTCCTTTGGCCTCCGCTCTTTGGCCGGTCCACGGGTTCGTCTTCTCGGCCATGTTGGAGTTTGGCTGTGGCATTAGGATGTACTAAAGTGCTTAACACAATATAAATAATGGCCCGAACGAGATATATATATTGTGTGGCGTAATAAAACGCAGCATAGTTTGCCATGTCCTTGCTGATCTCTCTCTCTCTCTTTTTCTCTCTTTTTTTTTTTTTTGCCAGCTAATGAAGCCTTGAAAGGAGCATCGCAGCGAATGTCGTTGAGTGGCCAAATTGTCAGCTTATAAATCAGCCGTCTAGGATCTCGATAAGCGTGAAAGAAAAGCTCTAAAAAAAGACTATCTCTTGATGGGGGATGGTTTAGGCCAAGACAGCAGGATTGCTGGCTGAAAAACTTTTGTGGCTTCAACTTGGGTTGGCCCCTCATTCTGGGTCTGGAATATATAATTTAAATAGCACCCACGATGAGTTTATTATTCCTAAGTTGTAGATGATTATGGCCTTGTCATGCTTTGGCCTTTGATGAGCTGGATTCGAAGTATTTAAAAGAGGAAATGTTATTATATATTATATATTAAGTTTTGGTGACCTCAATTTCGTTTTGGAAAATATTAAACAGTCTGTTAAATAAGTTACAAGTTGTAAGGATATGTGCTTAATAATTAAATGAAAATTCCAATGAGCTTGCATATTTAAATTCATGAATAAATAAGTTTAATATTTCTCACAAAGAGAGATTATTACCTTAGATGGATAGATATCCTTAGAACTCCTTTTAAAAATATAAATTGCTTAGAATTGTAGCTAAAACGAAACCCTTTCTTTAGTTTATATAACAAAACGCTTTTCAATTGGTTTATTTTCCCTAGCAAGTATATTGTTTGACATCTTATGACCTCAATTTCAAGAATTTAAATGGGAAAATCTGTTGGACAAACCGCTTTGTTGTTGAGCTTCAACTTTTGGTGACCCTGAATTGTAACTGCCGCCTGCCAACTTGCCAACTTACGGACGAAAATGTATATATGTATGCCTGCAGTCTGTCAATGTCCACCATTAAATGGGTTTAGCTTACAAATTGGCCAGCATTAGGGGGAAAGGCGAGACAACTCAAAGACAACCGCAATTTCCCCTTCCTCCCCCTAAACAATCAACTCTTTGAGCTAAGTTATTTATGCTGGGTCTGCCAATCTGTTTGCCACACTTCGCTGGCCGTTGTGTTGCCTCAATTCGAATGCAAATTTGTGTATATAATAAATATATATATATACATGTAGATGTATGTACATGCGGTTGTGCCGACAGTCCTAACACGATAACGATGAAATCGTTACGCTTTACCAAGTGCGTTTCTTATTCATGTCTACCCAATACCTGTCTGTGGTCGTCTGTGGAGTCCCTTATAGCTCCTCCTCCTGCTTCCTTCTCCTCTCGGTTGCCAGCGCTATCTGTCTGTTTCATACACTGTCACTTCCGTTTCCGCCTGAGCACCCGGACTCAATGTGCCCCCCATCCCCCGACATTTTTTTCTTTTTTTTTTTTTCTTGCTGCCACTAACTGCTCTGGCACTTGGCCATTCCTCGTCCTCCTCCTCCTTTTCATATCCCTCGGTCTTATGAGCTGCTGATGGCCATTTGGGAGAGCGAGAGAGGGCCGGCAATGACATGCATATGGTTTCGGGCCATGGATAGGCCCATAAAAGCCACAAAAGCCGCTGAATATTGTCATGAATTAGCTGCAAGCTGGTGTACTTGGCTTGGCACTGGCAAAAAGTGTCGCCAGAAAATGCTAACCAACTCGATTTCAGGCTTTTAATACGTAATAATTTTGTTAAATTCTTAAAGAAAAAGAGGATCTTCTTTCTCCCAGTGTTTAGAGCGGATGAATTTCGTTTAGACCTAATTTCATTGTTGTCCGGATGGCAGAGTGGATTTATCAGCTAAGTGAGTCTCTGGGCCTTGGCTAAATATTTAAACCTCCTCTCCCAGGTGGCACTGAATCCTGTCTGTTGTCCTGCCTGAATGGTACTCGTGCTCCTCCTGTTGCATTTGCGCCTCCTCTTGGCCGCGCGGCCTCATTCAAAATGCAGGCACGGCCTGCGGAATTGTTGGCAGCTGCACGTGGCGCCAGTTTCTGGCACTTAAACAAACAAACTGTTGCCCTTTCCCGCTTGGTCTAGTGTGTGTGTGCAAGTCATTGTCCCTGCTTTCACGTATCCTTCCACTTTGTTGCCCTTTTTCACAGCTGTGTGCCATTTGGCAGTCGCCCAGATGCAAAGTGCAGGCAAACATTTTAAGCCATTTTCCAGCTTCAATGATCGAGACAGAGAACGGATGGCTGGGAAATTTAGTTTTTCTCTCTCTCTCTCTCTCCTTCCCCCCTTCTCACTTCTAGTGCAAGTGCGAAAAACTACGTTCCCCAGATGGCAGTCCATTCCCATTTTCCTCCATAATCAAATAAATTACGAAGCAAGTCAAGCGCAAGGCAGAAATGAGCGAAATAAAAAAAAAGGAAAACCTCGAGCCAGCACTGAAATAAATATATGTATATTTACATAATCCCGGAGAACCGTAATAAAATCTACCAAAATAAAAACAAATTTCAAATGGGCCACTATAAAAAAAAAAAGAAAATATAGAAGGAGCTTCCGCCGGATAAGGACTAGCGACGAGTGAAATTTTTTTACAACCACATTTCCCTAGGAGAAGTGATCACTTTTATGGCTTAAATACTTGAAAACATATAGTATTACATACATTTATTAGGGACTTCTGGAAAAGGAAACACAAAGGAAAAGCTGTGTAAGAAAAACACAAAAGATAAGCCCAAGAATTGGTGGATATTACCACTTAGTATAAGTAGTAAAAATCATATAGAAACAAAGATATTTAAGGGCTTATATTGTCATTAAAATGGAATGGAATTTATACATATTTATAAATAAAGTAAATATTTATTTATATTTCTGATATAACAGTGTAAAATTGAACAAGTGTCTCTTCTTTTTATTTTGTGGAAATCGTAATTAAAACCTGGCAATCGGTATAGCTTCAAACGGAAATTCCACCAGGATCTGTACTTAATGTGAATTTAATTTTAATAGGTAAACGTTCAACAAAAAGTAATTAAGTAATAAATGCCTCTTAAATTAAATTATTTGCTTTGTGTAATTTGAAATTAAAATAAAATTCTGTACAACTGAAGCCCGCTTTTCGTAGAAAACGCATTGAAAAATCTTGGCTTCCATGGTACCCAAACATATCATCACGTTTCTCATCGAATTCCCAAAAACCAATAAAAACGTATTTATTTTCGTATTCCTCTCAGACGAAAACAAATCTTTTTAAAGGTTTTTCTCAGCATGGAAAAGTGGGATTTCCATTTAAAGTGAATTTGCACGGCAAAGTCTTCATGGCACATGCCATCAATCTCTAGACACACAGGCGACTAATAAACACAAACAAAATACACAAATAGAAAATTTCACGGGGCCTTGTGCTAAGGGAAAACGTATGCATACATATATGTATGTATGTGTGTGTGCCATATACAAACACATACACTTATACCTTTACAAAAGCTGCTTTTATAGACCAAACGTGATGGTTAAGTGAGGCCAGAACGCCAGGGGCGCTGCAGGAGAAAAGGGGCGAACGGGTGCCTTTGTCTTAGTTCCACTAGAAGAAACTTGATGGAGCAACTTGCGGGCTAAAACAAAGGAGAATCATAAAATAAAAACTTTAAGTTGTCCAGGTTTTTATTTTTAAGGAACCCCCATCCAAAAGGATTTTGCTGCCACACCGCAAAACTTTCAAACACATAGAGCAGCATATGGGCTTTTTCACAGAAAAACTAAAGAGGAAAGTAAAGCTCATTAGGGAAAGTATTTCTATTCTATTATATGAGGAATTACAAGAATTACAAGACTTCACTAGAATATCTAAATTAAAGTCTGCTCATCTTCTGAAAATCCCTGAATATCCAAAGCTTATTTTCTATTTAAAGTCTAGCATAAATCCTAAAGGTAAGAGAACCTTGCCTTAAATAATTTAAATAAAATACTAGTTTTTCTTTTTCTGAAAAATCTCTTATGCCATGCATAGTGGACATGCTCTTGCCCTCCGATTTTCCTCCCCTACTTTTTCGCTTGGTTCAGTGGAGTTTGGCTATTCCCAATGCAAACAGCGCGCATGAAATAATTATTCCGAGCTCACTCCGCCAAATGGATGCCACAGGTATGAAGGGAATCCCAGGTAACGGGGGGACCAGGTGAGAGTTCCACTCCCAGAGGCGCCGGAAAAGCTGAGTCCGCACTTGTTCACATACGCCGGACAGCTAGCGAGCGTTATATGTACATATATCGGGGTATTTATTTTTAATGTTAAGTTCTGCCATCACTTCCGCACACACAGGCACGCATGGATATGAGGAACACTGAAGAAATTTATATATAAATTTAGGTTATAACAGAATTATTGAGAATTTTCTTAGTTTAAAGAGATAAAACCTATTTAAATGGATTTTATTTGGAGAAAATAATATTTAAGTTACCTTTAAAAGATAAAAAATACTACTTTTAAAGAAAATTCCTATGTAATATAGAATTTATCCTAAACTTTAACCAAAAACGATAAATTTTGTTTAAAATATAATATCTACCTATAGGTATAGCTCTGTGTATGTGATATCTGTGCTGTGAGTAATAGGACCAAAGCCGAGATGTGTTACGAGTTCGCGTGCTCTAATTAATAAGTGATGGGGCAAGGTCCTGCGTGCGGGAGATGCGGAAGAATGAAGAACCTAGGATCGGGAACAAGAGCAGGCTTTTACGGCTCAGTCCGCTGCCTCGCGCCGTAAACTACAATGAAAATGAAAATGAAAATAAAAATAAAGATGGAGATAAAACTGTTGCGCGTCAACGCAGCCTTTTGTCCAATAAAATAGACAAAGTAAGTCGCTTAAGTCGGTCGCTTCCTTTCACTCGCTCTCTCTACCTGTATCCCTCTCTCTCATACACTCTATCTCTCTCACACGTTCTATCTCTTTCTCTTACATAAATTTCTCCCCCATTACTCTGGCATTTCTCTCACCTCTCGCATCCTTTGGCTTTAGCTTTTACTTTCTCTGCCGGTCGTTGCGCTCGTTCCGCTTCACTGCAGCTCAAAAGCGCAGTCCCTGTGTGTGTGTGTGCGAAGGATGTGTATCCTGTGTGCGTGTGTGAGAGTGTCCTTTCGATTGTCTTCCACCTAACGGTTAAAGTGTGCCGCCACGCTCTGCTTCTTTCCCGTTACGGCTTGCATCAAAGCAAACTTATTCGCCGCTCAGCTTTCATTCCATTTTGATTTCCTGCCAGCCAGGACTCGGGGTTGTTAAGGCTCAGGCATCAAGAATGGCTAGAAAAAGGATCTATTTTACAAGAAAACTAAAAATCAAAGACGAATCTGAAGGATTGCAAGAATAAGAACTTAAAGATACACAATTCTTCAGAAGTTTTCAAAGGATATTCTCGATTATTGTTCCCTGAGTTTATTTCTATATAAATTTAAGAAATAAATTTATTTCTTATGAGTCTACAGAAGCTCATTAGAGAAATTTATATTATTCAACGTCTGTACACATATATTTCCATTTCAAAAATACTTTATGCCATTTTATACCTTTATTTCTTATATGCTCTTTCCTGAGTATCATAAATCCTAATCACTTAGCTACACAGAAACACGGTTTGTTTTTAATTTCATCCCAAAGCTGAGCCTAATCAAGCGCAAAAACAAAGATATTTTCGGTGGCCTGCGACCTTCAGCTTTGGGCGGAAAATGTGAAAATGCCCGGAAGCAGAGGCGGCCAGAGCTAAACTGTTTAATAAAAATGCACATAAATTGCGGAGCTCAGCGGGTGTGTAACCTGAGCCTTGCTGGATGGAGTCAGAGTCAGAGCCAGGCCCAAACCCAATCTCGTTCAGCATCCGCTTAAGTGGCCAATTGTTTGGCGTTTATTGCCACTGCGGCGGCCAGGCAATGTTGATGATGCCACCATTATGCATTGCCGGCCATAAATTTCAAGGCTGCGCTTGCGAAAAAGCGTTTATTCGCATTATTTGCAAATTGACAGGAACAAGGACATCTAATTACTCCCTGCCGTGCACTTGAGCTCGCATCAGTTCCTTTCCCCCCATCGAGCACTTCATTTAAGCCCGGCTGCCAATTTGCCTTGACAAAAATGCCACGAAGATAGACAATTTTTTTCAATTTCGCGTACGTTTTCCCCTCTGGGAAAGGTCCTCCGAGAGCTGAGTAACAGAGAGAGAGAGAGAGACAGCGAGAATCTCTTGAGGGAGAAAAGTGAGTTGAGTCAAACTTACGTGCACTGCATACCAATGAGCGGAGGGGTAAATAAATTGTTCTGGTTTCCTTGTATCGAGGAGATTTGCTGCAGGATTAAGTGATAATAGTAGATGGGCCATCTTAAGGGTTAGTTTAGCCAAAGAAATATTTTACCGGGCCAGTTGAATGAGTAAATAAATTATGGAGAGGCTATATCACAGGCCTTAAGCTGGGTTTTCAATCAGTCACAAGGTGGGAGTTCTTGAGATTTTCAGGAAATAACAACTTGATGAAAGCTAAGATGGGAGAATGTTGAAATTTTGGATTTAAAACAATGAGAATAATATGAAAAATATATATTTTAAATATAATACAATATATATTATAATACATATTTATAATACACATTTGTTAACATATTTTACTTATTGAATCAATTATTTAATAACTCCTATAATAACAAATATTCCTGTGTATTTATTTACCATGAAAATATTATAGTTTCCAAGAAATCCAAATCTAGAGATCCTTTTGAAATCCAGAACATCCCCAGCATATTTTTCCGCACATTCAAATAGACATACGAAACGCACATGAGTAATTTGGCAGAGGCGTTCTTCGGGGAAGGGGAGCATAATAAGATATGTGGGAGTAATAAGCGCGTGGCATAAGCGACTCTGCCCAATAGAAGCACCGGAAACGGCACCGCACAACACTCCCATCTCAGAGATACACGTGCCGTGTCGAGTTGATTGTGTCGGTGCCGCTGCTCCTGCTGCTGCTGCTGACTTTGATTAAAAATTCATGTCATATAATGAAAGTTGGGGCCGGAACTAAGCATATTGGGTGTTCCAGGGAATCATATGTGTGCCGTGCCGTGCCGTGCCGTGCCGCCTGGAATTAGCCAAGCAACAAATTCCAGTTCAAATAATTATCCCTGACTCTCTCCTTGCCAAATGTTGCGTGCAAATAATCTCCGGGCAAGAGCCATGAATCGGCTCGAACCCAAAAATTGAGAAGTGGCGAAAAGGTCAAGTGTAAAAAACAAACACAAATACCAGAGGCCGACGAGGCAAAAAGGAAGGGAAAATCACCGGAAAAATCGCTCTATTTGTCGAGCATAATTGCAAAAAGGCAAAGGGAACAGAGATGAAAAGAGAGGGGTGGCCTGGGTAAATATTTAAATATTAGCAGAAGATGGCTAAGAAAAAAAAGGGCCATTATTGACCCAGGCCAAAGGTATGCCAAGCTTTCCATTTTCCCCAAGGAATGCCGAGGTGTTTAGATATTTTACAAAATCCTGATTGCCTGGAATTTACTCATTTTCCTCGGCTCCACCCCTCGATAAAAGTTGGTGTCCATCAAGGATAATCTGCAATTTTCTTGCATAAATCGCTTAAAGAGCAATTGGCAAGTTTCTGCCAACAAATCGCTGCCAGCAACTATAAAAAACTTTGAACTCAAAACGGAATTGAATATGAATCCCGATCATCGTCGCTGTCATAAAGGCAAAAGCAAGAGAAAAAAAAAAGAAAAAGTGGGGAAAAGCTGGAGAAGCCCTGAATCCTGGGTCCTGCATCAGCTGCTGGCTGCTGAGATTGAAGCCGAAATTCGACATTTTCGGTTGTCTTTTTTTTTTTTTTTGGTGCTCCTTTATAAGCAGAAATTGCTCAATTGAAAGCGAAAACGGCAGCAGCCACGTCGACCTTTCACTGTGAAAAAAAAGGAAAAGTTTTCGTTTCGTTTCGGAAATAGGAAAGTTTCCCCCAATGTGTGTGGGTGTGTGTGTGAGTGAAAGTGTGGCTATGCGTGTGGAGTGTCCTTGGCAGCGAGGAAGCAACAATTGAAGTATATGAAAACGTGCCGGGATCCAAAATGAAAAATTCGCAGCAACAAAAAAACTGAATAAATTTAACAGGAAAATCAATAAGAAAGCTTTTTGAATCATGGCTAGGGTTCCACATAAATATTAAAATTGTTGACTGACGCTCGTAATAAATAAAAGCTATATTCTAGAAAATATTGATAGCAATCTAATGCAAACTTTATTATTTTTCCAAATGCAACGAGTAAAACCAATGAAAGTTAGGTAAATAAACATGGAAAAATAAACCCGAAAGAGAGACATTAAAATAAATATTTGGAAAGTTGAAATTGGTAAATAAATAAATATTGAAATTCCTCCAAAGGATGCAGGCAATATAAAAACGTAATGAATAATCCATAAATCATGGCGAACGTCCTTTGTGAATATGAGAAAATATTCGACTGTCGAAAAGAGGGAAGCCGGGAAGCGATGTTGCAATAAATAAATGCAAAGGGGCCCCCAAATTAAATGACTTTCGAGTTAATTGAGGGGAAGAGGCGAACGGAACGGAAGGCGCAGGTGGCAGCTCTCAAGCCAGATACGGAGACACGGAGGCAGCACCAACAATAACAGTTGCCAACAGCTCGGCCGACCGGAAACGGAAATGAGTAGCGAGTAACTGTGACGGTGGGACGAGGGGAAGCAGGGAAGCGGGGAAGCGGAAGAAAGGCATCATTCGACGAAGCAACAGTTCAACTGTAAAACATTAAATGAAAATGAGGCTCTGCTGGCAGGGAGCAAGGCTCTCCTCCACTGGGAGGCGGACAAGGATACGCGCCACAAGGACGCACAGTGCCCCTCGTTATTTGTGTGTGTGGCTGTGGGCAAACAAGGAACAAGCCCCGTTAGTAAGCAAAACATGTTAGCTTGTGTCAAGTCAGAGTCCTTCCTTGCAACAAAGAGAACACAAAAAGAAAAAACAACAAGAGGAAAAAGGAAACCAGAACGAAAACGAAAATGAAAATGAAAACGAAAACCAAACGCTTCAAGGCTGAAGCGAGAATTGAGGGTGGCGAAACCAGGAAAAAAAGGAAACCCCAACCAGGATCAGAGGAGTGGACAAAAAAAAAAGAGAAACTGAAGAGACCACAACTATTGCCAGGGGTAAACACTTCAAAGGGGTGTCAGTATCGATGACTGTAATCCCAGTCGACCCTGGTCCTGGCCCAGAGCCAATCCTGGAAAAAAGAGCAGCCAGGCCAAGTCAAGTGTGAAATAATTATCAAAACTTATCAGCCATAAAATTGAAAATGAAATATTTCAAATCAAAATGAAGTCTTCATTATTTATTGCTTATAAATCTGAGCAGAATTCCTTTAAATTTCCGATGATATTTAATGTAAAATAATTAAATTCAAGAATATATAAAATAACCTTTGTTCTTTGTGAATATTTGTTGTGTGTTTTATTTACAGAATCCCTCCTCTGGCATCTCTCTGACTGTGGTTTATGTAATCCTATGTGTGGACTTTGTTACCTAACGACCAGGACACGGTCAGAGGCATTGCAGCAGCAGGAACTGAGAACAAGGCGTTGCCAATGCCAACTTTTGGCCAGCTTTCAGCCAGCATGATGTTCATTTGCGGTGCACCGCATGTGGCATCATCTTTTCCCTCGTCTTGTCCACCCTCCACCCATTCAGAGAGGCTCAGAGGGAAATCAGAGCAATCAACGCCCTGAGGCATACTACTGTGACAATGAGTCCTCCCTCATGGCTGCCATGATTTTTGGGGCCCGTAGGAGAAGCCTTCTCCTAGAAGAAAGCATCAGACGGAGCACGTGGTCAGGATGGTGACGTGGATGCTCGCTCGTGTTGCCCAACGGAAACACCGCAGGAATTTAAGTGCTTCCGCTTTCGGGAACAGGCAGCGTATGAAATCAATAAGCGAAATAATAAGCTGGAAGGAGCAGGACCCCAGGTTCTGCCATGTGAGCGAGCGTGTGTGTGTGTGTGTCTGACAGGTCAAGGAAGTGAGGCAAGCGAGGCACGCTGAGGAAACCGAGCAAGAGAAGCCTGTTGGCAGCCTGTCAATATCCAGATACTTATCCCGAGTTGCCCCCGGTTTCCACCTACAGCTCAGCTCACACAACAATTTTACACACAATTTCAAGGCAGGAAAACGTGAAGACAGGAAGGCGGAAGGAAGGCGGAAAACGCCAAGCAGAGGAGTGAAATATTTTCGGCAAAATAAAATCAATAAATTCATATGGGCCAGCTGAGTTGAGGCAGAAGCACGAAGGATTAACCGGCAAACTACTTTCATGTTGCGGCTAAACAGAGTCGAGATGAAAATGAAATGCTTTCAACCGCTCAGCTTCGGTTCCACACACTTTTCCACTTTTCCTAAGCTCACAAAATTTAACCACACAAAAACGTTAAATCACTTGAAGGAAAATCTACTCTGCTTTCCCTAAAAAAAAGAAGGAAAACAAAGCTTTAACACTTTTATAGAACTATGCATATTATTAAGCTTTAAATCACTTTAAAATATTATTAAAATTTAACTAAATTAGATATTTCTTTCGATTTTTTATTCACTTCAATTCTTTGTGGTTACTTCTCTCAATTATTTCTCCGAGTGTTAAACTAAATGAGATCTGGCAGTTGCCAAGGGAGTCCACTCGGCCCTGCCACATTTGTTAATTACTTTTTGGCCATAGACAGTTTTGTGCTGACCTAAGCGCAAAACCATACCAAGGACCGGCACCAGGACCAGCAACAGCACCAGCTCCTGGGCTATCTTATAAATGAACAATTAAATAATGCCAAGGCCGAGAGCAAACAGGTGAGAGCTGGAAAAGTAATCAGATATGCGGCAAGCTCGACTTTGCAGCGTAAGGAGATGGATGGAAGCTCTGGCATTCTATTCCATTCCAGGCCGTGAATCAGCTCCGCCGTCAGAGGCCATAAGTCAGCCGATGTGGCGCAGGACATGGCTCAGTCACAGCGCCTTCGCCATGCACAGCATGCGTAATTATGGCCTCGTAATCAATCCCCAGACAGGACGGGGTACGGGGTAAGGGGTGTCCCCCCCAGGAGGCAACTGTTGAGCCTAGAAGACAGGCCACGAAAAAGAAAGCAATAAGCGGCAATCGTAAATTCAAATCAAGTGCCTGAAATTGCTAGATAAAAGCAAAGTCTGGCCCTCTGCGCAAGCACAAGCCCACACATATGCCAGCGAAATAAAACAGGATATCAAAGGGTATAAGGAGCTGGGCTACAAAATAAAAAAAAATGCTTTTAAAATACTAATGATATTAATTGAAAATAAAATAATATTTAAAGTAAAGTTGTAGATGAAACAGAGCCATATTATATAGTAAAAGTTCCTAAAAAATTGCTAGAAATTAAAATCAGTGTAAAAGCAACCCAGAAGTAAGCTAAAAATTCTATTTTTCCATTTTTTCATAAATTTCTAAGGAGTTTTCATGGCATATCCTTAGTAATTTTATTTTATTTTATTCTAGGATATTATCCCGTCGACTCTCTGTACATTTTCCATATTTATCCCTATCTCTAGCAAGCTGGCAGTTAAGTTGCCAGCACATCGCACAATTTATAATGTTAATGCTGCTGCTCTTTGTTGCTGGCTGGCAGATTCCTGACCGCCCTCTGACCCCCCTAGCCCCTCCTACTCCTGCTAGCCATAACACTTTTAGCACATAATAATAGTCCTGGCCATGCAATTACCGAGGGTCAGGAGCGCCACAGAGCGAAAGAGAGAGGAGAGAGATGAGAGACACGAGGCTAGAGAGAGCGACAGATAACGAGCAGGACAACGACAGCGCTTAAGAAGCGCAGGAGGAGAAGGACACTTAAAGGCGGGCGAGTGTAAAAAGGACCCGATCGATAACGAAAGATGTTTGACCCCAAAAGCAAAGTTTACTTTAACTCGGACACCAACAGCAAGGGCAGCACGGGCAGCACGAACTCCGGCTCAATCTGTTGCTGATGGGTTCAAGCCAGTAGCTTCAGCTGACCCCCAACTAACCACTGAATAGGAGCCTCCTCGAGGAGCTGTTCGTTTGGTTCTCGATTCTCGGATCCAGATGGATTCTTGCCACTGCCGCGGCGGGGCAATTTGATTACGTTGCGATTGCAATCAGGCGGGTAAACAAATCCCCAGTGCTCAGTGCGGCGACTGGGTGTCGATTGAAGAAGAAGCAGTCCTGAAATGGAATACTCGCTTAATGGTTGGCAAATTCAATTTCGATTCCAATTCCATCGTAATGAGACTCGCTGGGAAATGAAATGAACGCGATGACGATCTATCTATCTCGGCATCACTCATACGCCCCTCATGCAGCTACATACATATATTGCTCATCCGCCACGTTGGAACCATTTTGAGTAATTTCTGGGCAATTTCTTGGCCATTTGGAAAGTTTTGCTTATTCTCACAAAAGTTGCAGCATGTTTGGCAAACACTTTAAACACTTTCCCCTGACTTTTGTTGGTCGCCACCCTCCTAACCTGCCCTCGGACTGGTTATAAATGACCCTCAGCTGTTAGCCAAGAAAAACAGGTGTCGGGGTAAAGATGGACAGCTGACAGGAGGCTGGCAGGAGGGCAGCCTATGCCCGCTCATCTTCCACTGCCACTTTTCACTTACAGGTCCTTGTGCAGGCACTCTCATTTGTCTTATTGAGCGCACTCACATCTACATAAGCACTTCGAGATGCTTAACCGGCACTTGAGATGCTCTCAGATGATTCAGGTGAGGAAAAAGCACTTATAATTGCTTTAAAAACATTTTAAAAGGCTTATAAATCCTATGAATAATTTGATATAATATATAAATGATATTTAAACAAGTTTCTGAATCCTTTAAAATGCTCTCATTCCATTAAATAATTTCTATTTATTTTTCACATCACTTAAGATGCTCTGAGATGATTCAGGTGAGGAAAAAGCAATTATAAGTAGATCTTAAGTATTTGAAAAACATTTTTAAAGGCTTATAAATCCTTTGAATAATTTGATATAATATATAAATGATATTTAAAGAAGTTTCTGATTCCTTTAAAATGCTCTCATTCCATTAAATAGTCCCTACATGCTTTTAAATTACTTATATTTAGATTTAGTATTTATTTTTCACATCACTTAAGATGCTCTCAGATGATTCAGGTGAGGAAAAAGCAATTATAGGTAATTCTTAAGTGATTTAAAAAACATTTTAAAAGGCTTATAAATCCTATGAATAATTTGATATAATATATAAATGATATTTAAACGAGTTTCTGAATCTATTAAATTTCTCTCTATCTAAGATATATTTCTAGAACCCTGTAACTTCTAAATTTCTTATATTTAAAATTACTATTTATTTTATTTACTATATACGTCTTTTTTATTATATTCCCCTAATTAACATTATTAGTTTTCAGGGTATTAAGAGCAGTCAAGGTAAGCTACATTCTTAACTCTGGTTTCTAATTAGCAAATGGCCAGAGCCACAAACAATCCCGTTTCCTTAAGTGATTTGAATACGAAAACGATGGCCACAAAATAGGGGAGAAAGGGGAAATGACTAAAGGAGGTAAGTGAAATCTCAGGAAACGTTTACTTTTCCATTCAATACGTTTCGAGCCCGATTTGCTTGGCCTGCTTACCCATCCTTGGGATGACAAAACTTTTGCTCTCCTTCAATATTTATTCAGATAGGAACTTTCTTCAAGTTCAAGTTTCTTCTGTGTGTGTGTGTGTGGGTAAGAAATGGAAAATAAATTTGATTTATGCCAACAACTAAACAGGATCCATTGTCGGCCATCAGGCTGAGTTTTGTTTGGTTTTATCAAGCTTGCAGCTTGCATGTGCAGCTGCTGCAAAAACCATTGGAAAATTTACCATTTTACCATTTCCCTTGCCTGGCTCTTAGTTAAATCTCTTTTCTGGTTTCCATTGGCAAACATTTGAATTTCCGATATATGTATGGGCTGCTGGCAGGCATTTTGGGCCGCTCTCCGCTTGTATTATTAATTTTTTTCCCTTGTCGAGTTGCCAAATTGGCCCAGAGACAGACAACATGTGGGGGGAAAAACATCATTTTCGAATTTTCCGCCAGTCGAAAATGCGTCGATGCTTCGTCGATGGCTGTTGGTTTTCCGTGTGTTTGTTTGTCATGCGTTTTCTTGGTTTTTCCCCCCAAACCCCCCAAACCCCGGCTTGTTGCTCGCAGCCAAATTGGCATAATAAACAATGACAATGGAGCCGCAGCCCTCCTGCACACAGGACTCTCGTTGTATCCGTTGTGTATTTGTGTTGCACGAAAAGTGAGTTAGCGCGACGAGTGATGCATGAATCTGTGTTCCCTGCCGATGTATCTGTGTCTGTATCCTTTGTATTTTCTGTATGTATGTATGTAGGACTATATGTGCCACACATGAGCCAACAATGTGTTGTGTTTTTCGAGAGGAGGCACATTAACGAGGCAGCTCGTAAGGCCCAGGAGATGAAAGCAACTTAAAGTTTCCATCCGAGCACAACTCGATTTCCTCTTTGATCTGCAACTAAGGTGGATTTTTGATTTAAAGATCAAGCGGAATCAGGAAATTATGTAAATCAGCAAAGATTAGTTTTGATGGAGCCAATCCTTTAGTCGCTGCGATTATAAAATATGAATTTCAGGAGCCTTTGCACTTGTTTCCTTTAAGATTGGCAACAAATTGATTACTTTAAAGTTTAAATCACTCTTTAACAGCATTTCGAAAAGTAAAATAATCAAGAGAGCCTGCCACTTTCAGTTCTTAGTTTAATTAAAACTATAATGCATCGTAGAGCTTAATCTAATGCCAATTATCGGCCAACTGACAAACTTGCGGCAAGCTCACCAGACTGAGCACAATCTTGAAGGAGGAGGACAAGGACATGTCCGGGACTAACAAGGCCAAACCATGGTAACTTTTGCCACCCCAAAAATCCCGCCCGTATTTCTTACACGACAAGACTTTCAGCATCTTTTGTTGAGGTCCTTGCTCAGGGCCATTCGTCGTCGGGTTACATGTACGTATGTACGTAGGACCTGCATCTGCAACTTCCGCAACATCTGGCTCATCCACAGGGTTAAACTACAACATCAACAGGTTCCGGATCCAACGATGCTTTTGTAGGGAAGAAAAAGGGTCCCGCCCCTCCATGATTGATGGGAGGACACAAATTAATAGCTTTAATTAAGCGAATATTGGAGGGACGTGCATGATGCCTAAGCCATTCATCATCAGAAGTCGTCCAAGAAGGATTACCAAAGGGCTTACTAGAGCTCTTCGTCCCCCTTTCCATCCTTTGATAGAAATAATGTCCTGCAGCCAGAATTGAACAATAATAAATTGTTTATTCACACAATCGCTTATACAAATGTTTATACGGAATTCTCCAGCATTTTGATGTATTTTTAATGCTGTCTTTGTAGCGAATATATGATTAATGGTTTATGCTTCTAAATATATGTACCTAAGGGTGTGTTTGGGTGTGTTATGTCCCCCAAGTGTTGGTCTGTATTGGTATTTATAAGTCATTGGGTTCGTTATTTTGTCCTTTAACGATTCAATGAGCTCTAAAACGATTTTATTGATTTTCTGTTAATATTGCAGGGCGATTCAGAGCATTATGGGGCGTGGCTGGACACCGCAGGGGCGGCGCGACTATAAATATTGAAATGCACAATTTAGACCGCGACGGAAATGCGATACGTGCCATCTACCCATCTGGCGGTTTTAGCAGTTTAATGAACTGTCCCAGTTTTGTGTTGGCAACATGCGGGATACCTTTCAAAGCATAGAAATGTAGTTTGTGGACACTCTAATAAACACAATATTATTAAATAAACAGAAGGAAATATTTATATAAACGTTTAAAGAAGTCTAAAAGGTTGTGGGAGAGAAGGAAGCTTGTTAAATAATTTATAAAATTCGTTTTCAAAGAGATTTAAAGTCACAGAAATTATTTGTTTGATTTTACTAATAAAATATTATTTTTAAGCTATATTTTGTGAATTCCTACAAGTTTCTCCTTGTGCAAATAATGTCACATGTGCAAAACCGCAACAATATGCTGGGGCACAGCATCTGCTCCTCGCAACCACTTAACAGTCGGGACAATGAGTTCGAATCACCATTTTCGGCCTGTTGATATTGATTTGTTAGGAGGAGCACCACCATCCACCCACCCACTGGAAGTACTGGAACATTGGAGCTTTGGAGCACTTACGCACAGGTAACGATGTGCTAAGCGTGCCGTGCAACAAATATGCGACAGCCACGCACATTTCACTACCGTCCCCTAGCCACCCAGATCCTCCCACTTTCACCCTCTTTCCCCCACTTTCCCCCACTTTCACCCACTTCCTCCCTCTGAAATTCCACGTCACTCAACTGCCAAACGGAATTGAAGGGCGATTGGCGACGGGCGGCAATGGAAGCCTGGGCTGTGGATGAGTGGGCATCATCATAATCATAATTAGTCTGCTGAGAATGGCAGCCGCAACGATGTCGGTCTCGGTCTGCTAAGTGCAAAATATTGTAAAAAGAAAACCCAAGAATGTATATATGTAGGTAAAAATATAACAAAATCAGGAGGTAAGGACGGAGAGAGCGAACACTTAATTACTTTGCCATTTGCTTGTTGTTGTCCTGTCTTTTGCTTGATTTGAGCTGGATTTTTATTTATCTTAAATGTTGGCGCTTTCGGGCATTTCCACCTCCCACTTGTGCTGTACACAGCTTAAATTACGGCGCTCAAGTTTGGCCAAAAAATGGTAAAGAAAAGGCGGAACTAAGGCCGAGATAGAAAGCTAACAAGGAGAGGTGCACTGAGGGGATTATTTAAAACGGAAATAATAATTATTAAATATTTAAAAAAGGCTAAAAGACAGTAAGTATTTATTTATTAAATGTGGGAATTATTTAAATATTTTAAAAGGTTTTTATTAATAGAAAAAATAATACAGATAAGTAATTAATAAATACAACTTAAGATAAACTGAAATAAATTTCAATAAAGTTCTTAAGCAAGTAATAAAGTGTTATTTTAAAACTTCAACTTTAATATTGATCTCTAAATTAATTAATATATTTTTCTTGCAGTGCTGAATGAGAAGGCTGATAAACAGACGGACGGAGACAGACCGAGAGGCATGCAAACAAGGATAAGCAAGCACACACACACACACACAGAGGCAGACACAGGAAGAGCAAACACCCACACAGCTGCTGTGTGTTGCCCGCTTTTAGGCATTAGGCATTTGTTTCAGGCTGCTTTCCCCCTCATTTTCACCCTGGAAAAGCGTCGAATGCCGTTTAACTGCCGCTTGACACAGCCAAAGAAAAGGAAACGGGAATACAACAAAAACAAAAAAAAAAAAGAAAACAAAAATGGAGGAGCAAAAGACAACAGCGTGAAGAAAGCGTAACCGACAGACGGTGGAGAAGGTGAATGAAATTCGCCATGAAAAACAATGAGAGGCGGCGGCGGTGATGGTTACGCCTCCGCTTTCGGCATCGGGCTTTTGACTTTCGTTTTTGGCCCCGAAAAGTACGCCAGCTGTGTAAGCACAGGCAGGCATTTAATTATTCATTGAAAACACAACCAAATGAGTGAATTATATCTTGGAATTATAGAAACTTCAAGCGACTTCAATCCTTAAAGGAAGAATCTCTTTCTAAATCAAACACGGATATCCACCTACTGCCACTCATAATTGATATTCGAAACAAGCAAGTCCAATTAAGAGCTCAAACCACACACTCAAGTGCTTGTGTCACTGGCACAGGTATGCAATTAACGCACCTGACTGAATCGGAACCAATAATTGGTGTATCTGGGATGGCGCGTTCAGCTGGAAATCATTCACAAACACTGGCCACGAAATGGATATATTTGCCATTTGCTTGTCAAGGATCTGACCGCAATTAGGACATCAATTAGTGAACATTGAGTTTGCGGATAAATGAGTTTCGTGGAATAACTAACCAAAGAAATATTATATCCTTTTTTAAGGGAAGTTTTCTAATATGTTCGGGGTCGAAAGCTAAAAAATATTCAGGTTCAAACTGCCAATATATTCGAATATAAAACTTTTCCTTCCCACTTCCACTCCCTTTCTAGGGAGTTCAGCGATTCAATTATTTCACTTGCACATCCCGCAGCAAACTTTCAGTTGGTTTATTTATTTCCGAAGGGATTACTTTTTTTTTGCACTTTGTCGAAAGTAATTAAAAACCATTGAAACTTTCGACCGCTGCTGGGACATGGCAGTTGCATTAATGGCGGGATCCAATCGTGGGTCCATTTTTTTTGTGGCAAGAATCTTTGGAAGACAAAATTAATGCGTGTTTACGCTGCGTATACGTGATGTGCCCTGTATTTCGACATTACGTATACGTATATATGAGCCGGTGGCCCAGTTAGTGCCGCTCGGCATTTCTCATTTGTCTCTCGTCTCCATTTAGTGCGCCTTGGCACGCGCTACAATTCCATTTTAATTACACGACCGCAGCCGTCGCCTCTTCTGCCCCATTTCGAGTGCTTTGAGTGTAAATTAGTAGCTGGCAAACGATAAATGAGGATTTCGCTCACTCAGCCTTCATTTTCCCCTCGCCCTCTGTCGTTGGCCATTTCAGTAATTTCAGGGCCTGAGCTGCCACGTGTTGAATCCTTTACGACTGCCAGGAGACAGAGAGAGAAACGGCCATAAACATGCCTAGGGAACGTACATAAGAACGGATGTATGGCATGGGGGACGAGGAGGAACATTTTAACATTCCTCTTCCTTGGACGCAGAGAAACTGAAAATTATTTTGCGTTAATTTGTTGTGAAAATCTCCGGCTTTGTGCCGCAAAACTTTGCATACAAATTGCTATTTAAAAGGAGTCATAGCCAAATCCTGTTGCCGACCCAAAAATCAATCTGTCAAGGCAAATATGCAGAAGACTTTGCGGGGAGGTCCTTGCATAATTAATGAGGGGCGTGGCCTTGTTTAATTTGCAACACTCAATTGACCATGGAATGCAATAAGAATGTAAATGGCCGATTGAAATGTGCGTGTGTGTGTGTAATCAGTGTGTGTATTGAGTGTGTGTATTGTGTATGCTTATTGTAATCTGCTGAGTATATGTTTGTATGTGGGCCCACTTATTGCAGCCAGTGTGTATTGGCTTTGTCACCGATGCACTATGGTCCAGCGGACCACTTTTGTTGGCCAAAATTAATAACTCCGTAAATTTAAGAGATATCAACTTGAAACTTTACCAATCGTCATTTTGTGCTTATAGGATGATACTGGATCAAAATTATCCGGATCAGAACACTATATCCTATAGCCCTCATAGGAACGAAAACAAAATTTTTGAGATAAATCCATAAAAATTTGGTTACATAAAGATTATGCTATTTTAACTACATTTAAAAAATTTTATCAAAATCGGATCAGGAATACCTATAGTTTTCTTACAAAAAAAAAGGAATATAGTGCTGTTTTTGCCTCTAATTCAATGAAAAATTATTTATAAAATCTTTCTACCATTTAAAATTTTGGTTTTACATTGTATTTTATCTGAATTAAAATATTTTATAGTTTTTATAGGATATTTCCCAGTTTTCATGAGTTTAAAGACACTTTTAACGCATTTAAGATGTCATTTTCATACAAAATAAGGTAATTTTTAATTGAAAATTTCAAGAAATGTGGTCAAAAGTGGCATTACAGACTATATGCAATCGAACAAGAATTAAATACTCTACAACACACAATAGGTCTCTATGTGAAACTAGGTGACATTCACTACTTTTACCTTTTTAAACATTAGGTTTAAACAAATTTTTTATTTTTTTAAGGCGACACACTTTAAAACCAAACTACAAAGACATTACAACGACTATGAACATTTTACAACATTAAATATATA
>VNJQ01004351.1:0-54930 GCA_008042515.1 Drosophila truncata
GCCCCATTTCCGGTGTACCGCAACGGCGGCGGGGATGGCCGTCGGTCCGATCCGTGACCTGTTCCACCTTATTGGCCCCGCGGGCGTACCTGGGACTCAATGGAAAGCTGCAGGAATCAGCAGGATTCCGCATCCTTAACAAGGAGTCGCATGCAGCAGCCCGGGCTTAAATACGCTTTTACAGCGATCCCTGGCTGAAAACTCGTAGCACCCAGCTTCTGTCACAGAACAGTTCTGGGTGGCGCTAGTGTGCACCCGTATGGAGCAGCCGTATAGCGCTGCCACACCTCCGCTACCAGCGCTGCCGGACCCATGTGCTACGGCTGTTTCACCGCACTGGTCGGCAGCTGATCGGTTGATCAGCTGGCGTGACCGGCACAATATGTGGGGGCGTCCACATTCTTCAGCAGGAAAGAGAGTGCGGAGACGGAAGAGAAAGCGAAGAGAAAGTTTCGGGGCGGAAAGATCCCCTCTTACCCCTTGCCATCGTCCCTCTCTCCGGATCCGTGGATCGCGTAGGGGTCCTCCGCGGGCCGCAGGAGCCGGGCCTCGACGGGTAAGTCCAGAGGTTTACACTCCCACGCATCCTGACTGCTTCTGGCACTTTATTCCCTAGAGGACACTACCGCGATACGGATTTGGCGCAGGAGCTCCCCGCACGGGCATCCGTTCGCCGCGACTCACACCCACCGACCACCTGGGAACGGTGTGTGTGTGTGTGTGTGTGCACTCACATGTCCCGCTTGTCGCAAATATTTTCCGCTCCATTTCCCGCAGAAGAAAGGCGGGAAAAGCGGGGAAACTCTCTCGGTGGTAGCTGGAGCAGAAAAGCCACAGCGGACGGCACTTTGTCAGTGCAATAAAAGTTTGCGTGTGAATTGTGCTGCCCAGAAGACAAGAAGAGGGCTTCAAGCTGCTGCTGCTGCTTTTGCTGGTGTTCCTGATGCTGCCGGCTTAATCAGCTGGGAAAGGAGTCAGCGGGGGACGGGTTTGAGGGGAGGGAGGTAGCACGGAGCCTGGGAAATGGACTCTGCGGGGCCTTTGGGAAAGCATGCACTTTAAATTATGCATATAATTCGCCCGCTCGCCCCACCAAGTAATTAAGTAGATAGCAGCCAATGTGAGCCCTCACTGCGTATACGTGATACGTACATAATATACCCATCTGCATAAGTATGTGTGTAGTAGGTGTGTGGGTGTGTGTTAACAGTACTGAACAGCACTTTTCTGGCTAGTTTTTATTTATTATTTAATATTTGGCTTAATTTTTAAGAAAAGAATGAGAATTTTGTATGATTTATTAACTAAGTAAGTGATTTTAGTTGAAGAAACAATTTAATTGATGGATAAAGCTTTATTTATATAAATTCTTTTAAGAAAATAATAAGCCACGGCCTTGATTTTAGACTTAACTGAAGGAGAAGGTATTTTTTATTATATATTTATGATTTGATTAATAGTTTTATTACATTTAAAATGTTTATAAGTTATTTATGAAGACTTTGCAAAGCAATTTCAAGTTTAAAGCTATTTAATATACATGATGTAGCAGAAAATATAACATTTTTATGTAAATAAATATGCAATTGAAAGAATTCGAATCTAATCCTAATTTATCCTTATAAAGCCTTTTTTTAGGTATTATAATTATAGTCAGAAGCTCATTATGCAGTGAAGGAGTCATTTCCGACCCTATAAATCATATATATTCTTGATCAGCATGAACAGCTGAGTAAATTAAATCATATTTGAGAAGAAAAAATATTTTTCAAATTTTTGAAAATTTTGTAAGGGGTGACATCATAAAAATTGTCAAAAATTGAAAAAAAATTTAAACTCTTAATATTTTTAAATTTAGTAAGCAGATTTGTTAGCCTTATAAAAACTAGCACAAAACAGTTTTCCGATTTGAAATAAAAGGATTTTTGGCCTAGTTATGAATGGTTTACTGCAAGGAAAAACATAAAAAATCGAAATATTTTTTTCAAAATAAAATAAAATAAATTTCCGGTAAAACTAGCTAGTTTTGGCTTACACTTTATGAGCATTACTGGCCTATGTATGTGAGTTCGAGGTGTAAGCCAGCCTCAAATGAGTATTTACGAGTGTGTGGGGCCGAGTGTTCGAGCCTGTGGGGAGTGCGTGGTGAGGCTTGGCAGCGTTTTAATTAGAAATTCATGCGCCTAGTTGAGCGACGTCAGTAAACTTTTGTAAGCCCCGCTTGACTGCCTCTCACTTGACTTGACTTGTGCCTGAACCCGAAAAAAAAACAAGCAAAAAACCAAGCTGAATAAAAAGAGTTACCTTTCGTAGTTGGTCTTTTATTTTATTTTTTTTTTCGTTGCATATTGATTGATAAGCAAACCCGGGTAAAGTATATATAGACCCGAAAATAAACTGAGCCATTGAGGCTGTTGATAAATCGCTTTTAGGCTGACACGTCCTGGCCATTTATCAAAGCAATAAAAAAAAAAAAACAGATTCGATAGATGGGCAAGGTCAGATTGCCGATTCATTCTGCACATTCCGCATGCAAATTGAATTAAAGCAATCTTAATTACATCGCCCGAATTAAGCTGTGAGCTCAGGAAACCGAAAACTTTCTTCCCCCGCCACGAACCGCAGAGCAGGCGAAGCGAGACGTAGCTCTGTCCTGGCAGGACGAACACGTAGCCTGGCCAGAAGCTGGCTTCTACTTGGTGGTGGTGGTGTGGCGTAAACCGAGTATGTCATTTTATTGAATCAAAAACCACTCAGCTATTGAAAATCAATTTGCACTGCAACAGCTGCGGAAGTCAGAGACTCGGAGGCAAAGTCAGTCTACAGGAAAAGTGTCCACACACAGAACCACATGGCATTTTCCGGCGGTACTCAGCTTGCTGGTACCTTACACTTGCAATAATAATAATAAAAGTACATGAAAAGCGGACAGGGGGTGTTTGTGATCAGCAGTCGTTGCACATAACGCCTTTTAAACCAATTCAAAATCGAGTTAAGGGCCCCAAGGACGAACCTGTATGCAAAATGATGCGGCAGAGCCACTGAAAATTGATGGCAGTCACGTAGGAGCCAGGAGGGCAGCGCCAGCAAAATCCCTGGAAAAGCTCACATGGAATTTCCCTCGTTTTCCGTTACGTTTTTCTGTTTTTTTTCTGTATTTTTTTGTGTTTGGTGGCGGCAATAAAAATGAAAAGCCCGAGCGCAAATGCAAATTACATTCAGAGGTGGAAAAGATGTGAAGATGCAAGTGTCATTACAGGAAGAATCAGAGGGCATTTCACGCAGCTTAACCAGGCACACACACACATCCTTGAGGATTTTCCCCCCTCCATTCGCCCCATTTTCTGGGCTTAATGAAGGGGGCCTGTGTCCTTGCTCCTTTATTTCCCAGAGAGCAGCTTAGGCAGGGGTCCGGGTCCGGTTCCAGTGGTCGTAAAACAAATTGGGGAGAGACTACACACCCAACACTCACACACACCTCACCTGAAAATAAATAAAGGCCATCCCCCAAGGACTCTGATACCTCCTAGCGAGGCGTTGAGCCTGAACCTGAGCCGATTACGCTTATCAGCAGCTGACCCAGGTCCAGGTTCTCTGGCCAGAGCCAAAGCCAAAGCAAATAGCATTCTGCAATTTTAATTGTGGCCAACAATAAATTGCACAATGGCATTCACAGATTTTACATATTTATCGGGAGCTGCTGCTGCTGCTTCACGGAAAATATGGCAGGAATGGCACGAGTTGCGGTAAGCCTGGCCACAGGATAACCCGCAACCGGACAGGTTTGACTTGCCTCTGTCAACCGTCGGCAGGCCAGTCCAGTCCAGTCAGTCAGTCAATCCTTGCTCTTTTGCCATCTCTCAATCGTCAGGACTTTGGGTATTGTTATTGTTGCCTGATGCGGCTGTTGGTTGGTTGTCAAATGCAAACTGTGCCGCCTCAGAATCACAGTCTCTCTTTGTGGGATATCCTGGATTTTTCTGAATAAGCTGGGGGTATCTTCGATTATTCCAAAAATTAAGAAAGGTATAAGAGAGAAGTCCCATCAATTTTCTTTAAGAAACCATTTAGTTTAAGAATTTCTTCAGCGCTTAAAAAACTATTTATCAGTCTCTTCCTCAAAGTAAACACTTACTTCACCAGAAGATAAACCTAATCCCTTATAAATCCTCTCGAAAAGGACACACAAAAATCTCCTAATGATGTCCCTTCAATTTGGAAAATTGCTTCTAGATTTGGCCCCCAATTTTCAGGCCATCAAAAGGTAATTGTGTGGAAAGTCTTTAATGCTGATTATATATATTTTTAACTAGAAATACTGGGTACTTTAAAGTCCTTACTATTAAGACTCCTCAAGCCCCGCAGAGTTGTGGTTGTGGCAGTTGACACAAGCAATTTGGCGGCTCTGTTAATGAAAATTGAAAAGTGTTCGCTTGCATTACGCATACGCCAAGGGGTCCTCTTGTCATGGCACTGAGTCCTGCACTGAATTGGATCGATGATGCATTGTCAGAGCGATGTGGTTGCATAATCGCTGTTCCACATTCCTGCAACGGGCAACAACAAGCAAAGCCATTAGAAGTTGCAACAGTTTTACACCCCCTAATCTCTTTTTCCAGGTTTTCGCCGGGTTTCTCCCGCTTTTCCCCGGGTTTGTTCCGTTTTCCCTGGGTTCGCTCGCTTCTGCCCGGGTTTCTCCCGCTTTTCCCTGGGTTTTTCCCTAGAATTTTCTCCTTCTGTTTTTGTGTCGAGTCATTTTTGCGCTCAAAAGCACTCACTAAAACAAATAAACACTTTGCGCATTGTTTCGTTTTGACAAATGCGTGTAATTTACGGAAATGTTGTGTTTGTCCATCCTCTTGCTCTGGCTCTGGCTCTCTGGGCAAGTCTTGGGCGTATTTGCCAAGCTCTTGGACTCCTCTCAGCCAGACTGACAATTAGTAGGAGCCCAGAGCAGAGCAGAGAGGCTCCTCCCTTTCTGTGAGCCTCCCTCGCATTTACACTTACTCCAGATTACAAACTGGCTGCAGCGGGCTAGAAAAATATAGGTTAAAATGGATGCCAGGGCGGTGGATGCTGCTCATCAAAGTGGCAATAAAATATGCTTTCATATTGCCAACTGCGCTCGAATGGCTCATCGTGGGCCAATTGAGGCGCTTATTACAAGGTGGCCCTGGGAGTGGTTAGTAAGGGGGCTGTGGCTGTGGTGGGTGTGGCATCTGCTATCGGCCTGTGGTTAAGCAGATCAAGCATGGAATCACAAAGGATCCCGGATCCGAGTCCTTTGTTGGCCCCAGCAGCTTTGTTGTGGCCTTAATGAGGAAATTTCCATTGGCCAGCGCGCTCGCTCGCTTGAGTTGGCAATTTACGATACCTTTGTGGTTTCAATCTAGCAATGGGCAACATAATTAAAAATTGTGACAGCCATAAATTTTGTTTTTGGGTTCCTCTGGAGACTCTGGAGACCCGGCCAGCAGATAATTAAACTCGCCCGCCCGTCCAGGGGCAGGAACAAAAACAAAAAAGGAGCACTAAGCTCTAAACTGGCAGAAAGTAGCTTAAAAAGCCAAGTGAAATCAATTAGGTCGCAATTTATGTCAGGAGAGAGAGAGAGACTAGAAGCCATAGTTTTCAAAGTGGGGTTGGTGGTGGCAGGAGCTTCACTTTAAGCCTTTTTGGGTCCTGGCAACATTTGATTTCAGGGCTCTAGCTGCAGCAGCAGCAGCTGCTCCTGATTGCACTGCATGGGATGGGATGCCCACATCTCCCAGCTGTCCGCCCGAATATTCCCCAAGCGACCAAGTTACTCTCTCCCTTCTCTCCGCCCATTTAGCAGCTGGCTGCGGGCTTTGACGTCGCCTTTTGGATGGGACTTGGCCTGTTGTAAAGTGTCAAAACGTGTACTTGTCGCTGGCAGGATGCTGCTGCTGCTGCTCCTGCTGCTGCAGCTCCTTTAATTTGAATTTTATGCACTGCATGCATAAATTTATGGCCCGGGACCCGCCTTCAAATGGCGACGACAATGACAAAGGCAACATGACAGGCACATGTCCATTATGGCCAGACGCCACTCAGGCGGGAATGTCTCCAGCATCATCTCCTGCTGCTCCTCCTTCTCCTTCTCCTTCGGCATTTAAATGTGCTGGTTTCCGCCAAAAGAGCACAGGCCAGAGAGAGAAAGGTTCTCAAGGTTCTGTGCTTATCTTGAACTCTGAACTCTTCTCTCTGGTCCAAGCATTTTCTGTGAAAATTCCTCAGCCGTAAGAAATCCGATTAAATCGCATAGGGGCTGGGGGACTGAGGGGTGCAGTACAACAACAATATTTCCATTTCCGGAGGAATTTGTGTGAAAATTAATTACTCATTAAATATGGGCGCTTTGTGCTGTGTGAAAAATTAATTTTTAATTGCCATTGTTTGCTCTGTGAGTGAATTAATTTTTATATCGGTAAAATTCTTGTTTGCAATCGCTGAATGGCATTCCAGTGAATTTCATTTTGGATACATTGATTTTGATATCGCTCATCGCGCCATATGGAACTGCGAACTGGATGGCAGCCTTAATATCCTGCCTGCCTGCTCGCCTGCTCGCCTGCTGCCTGTCAGTCAGTCACCCACCGCCTCCCTTGTGACCTCGCCCCAAACTCCTGCTGTCGGGCTGTCAAAGTGCTAAAAATAACATGTCGAAAAAGCGAAAAACTGAAGGAGAACCGATACCGAAAACCGAATCGGAAACCAAAATGGGAAATGCAACGAACGATGCGAGGCGAAAACGATGCGCGTTCCTGCTGCATTATAAATACCGCAATCGCATTGAGTGCCATGATTTTTAACTTGTTTTGACTGCTCCTGGATCTTTCACTCTCTCTTTTTTTTTTGACATCATAAAATCACGCTCCACTTCTGTCTGAAAAGTGCGAAAATGCGATTGACAGCGAAAAGTTAATGGGAACAGAGTGACAAGCAGGGGAAATTATTGAAAATGAAACAATGTGTTATAAAAATATATTAAAAATCACATTAAAACCTGACAAAATGCACATTCAAACTGTGTAATTTATGGACCTAATATTAAAATCATCATAAATCCTTTTGCTTTAATAGAAACATAATTAGTGTTAGCTTTCCGCCATAACTTTTGACCACCGACAATGACCTGTTAATAGTCGCGATTCTAGTGGTTTGTGTGGTGATTAAAAAAAAGTAGAGAGAGTGAGAACTAAAGCAAATTAAATGCATGGCCAAAGCTCATCTAATTATGCAACGCACATGACAGATAGCAACCGAAACCGAACTACTAACAACGCATGATAACAACAACAAGGAGGATGGCAATGGCAAGGACAAACTAGGCTTACTAAACTGTGACCCCATGTCACACGTGGTTTTAATTATTGTTACAGGATGTGTGTGTGTGTGCTTGTGTGTCCTGTGCGTGTCTCTCTCACTCTCTGTGTGTGTGTGTATGAGCTTGGCATAATTACATTTTGTGGCATTCAGCAAAGTGTTGATTATTAATTAAAATGGCTTTATTCAACGGCTGGCTGGCGTTGGCCATCATTGTATCAGTTAAATATTTAGGTATTCCTTTGCCTAAACACTGTCTATGTAATCATGGCGCCATTATGGAATAACGAGCATTTTAAAGGTGCATAGAGAGGATTTCAAGGAGGTTTTATATAAGAAATTAATAAATTGTAAAACGTAAATAAATGTTTTCTAGCTTAGTTTCACTTGTTTTGCTTTTCTATTTATTTTTTTCATGTTTTACTTATATTTTTCTTTAATAAACATTTATATTTAGTGTATTTTTCTCAGTGCATGTGTGTGCATGTGGCTAAAACTGAAATCAAAATGGTTGGCAAATAGCTGCAGACAAAGTTGTAGCGCATTGCAACGAGTTGCGAGTGTTAATGGCTTGTAATTAAACTGCAACGTGAGACGTTTAAGTGGAAATTGCATTTTGGGCTAATGCACATCCTTTTTGTTTTCTCTCTTCCCTTCCCTTTCTCTCTCTTTGTAGAAGGATCTGTTCGTGAGCAAAGTTGAGCCAACGTCGCCGCGAAACGAACGCAAATTCTCCGCTGCCACAGCGCCATCGATGAAAACAAAGTGGCTGAAAGCATTTAAGAGCCTAAAGCCCGCTGGTTCTGGTTCAGCACAACAAGCGGATAGGTGAGTACTGCATTGCATAGCATTTTCCAACCACCCACCTGCCATCCTGCCATTTTCCTTGAGCACCCACCAAACCCACCTAGCAGCAGTCCAACCTTGCCCGTTATACAACATTATCGGGCTTGAAGCAGGGCCCATTAAGTCGTATATACAAGCCTCAGCAGCGAGTATCTAGTATCTACGTATTTATAGTGCTTATAGTGGAGCGGCAAGGCAGATACAAAATGAAATAGTGCGGAGGCGGCGCCACAAAAATACAAAAAACACAAAAACTAAGAGTGGGAGAAAGGGAGAATTGGAAATTCGGTATAGAGGAAAAGTAGTAGCAGGGGGAAAGGTTCAGTTTTCAGTTCGGGGCCGCACATTAATATGACTAAAAGCTTGCGGAAAACGCGAAAAATTATTCAGCCATTCAAGGAGAGCAGCCGCAGCCGCAGTCGCAGCCACCGGAATCCCTATCGCACTCACAAAGGCATTCCTCCTAATATTTGCACAATCCGCATAATGCAGAAAGGGGGAAAAGGCAAATTGCACTCGCAATTTACCAGAGATAACCAGATAATACTTACCTAGGTTTAAGCTAAGCTCTCTAAGTCTCTACTCGTCCTAATAATAATGATGATGATCTCTCCTCCCACTTTTTCTCTATATATAAATTTACGTATAAACCATCTCCATTCAAACACTAAAAAAAAAAAATCTATATTTAATGCAATGCTTTGTCGCGCATTTATACGTGACTATATCGCAATAATCGCGATCTAAATCAGCCAACCAATACCCCGACAAAATCAAATGTACCACGCTGTATCGACCGTATTGACTTTGAGGTAACCGAAATTCACAAAAAAAAAACACCAGAAACACCCTGCATATGCTATAGAACTACAAGTATATATAGAATCCACACCCAACCACATATCGTGTACAGAATATATAAATATATATATATGCTAAAACCCCCATACGATACGCCGGGTTGCTGTAATGTTGCACGCAAATATGTAGACCTTAGCTGAGAGCAACTATAAAACCCCGCTTGGCCCCTGACTAATTGGTTTCGAATATCACACGACACTTTATAGCATTATTATTTGTTGGTAAATCGATTTAAATTTCAATTTCACACACACACACATGCTATATAGTAATTTAATTTGGCCAAAGGGCACCATAAATTGCACCTGCTCCCAGCTTTCAGCTTCCAGCAATCCCAGCCCCCAAATCCTGACCAACGCCTCATCAATCACGTTCGGCGTGGCAATTAAAAGGTTGTTGCAACTAAATCCACAGCAGAGACAATGCCCGCATCCTAAATGTGGTGTGGGCCTGAATCTCTGGATCAGGTCCAAGTCCAGCTAGAAACAAAGTTTCCACTCGGCTCTCGGTTCCGATAACTACGGCAAATGTGTCGCCTAGCATGGCCGATGTTCCATATGTTCCGGCCAAGTTTCCGGCTGCTGCAGGGCGGCAGCCATTGAGGCATTGAGAAATATGCGAAAAATTGCAAAACTATAAATTCTGTCATTCGCCTGAAGTCCACCCACTCGCATAGATAGAATGGACACACTTTTAACTCCACGTACACTCGCACAGAAAATTACTGTCGATTTGAGAAAATTCAGTTAATCGGCTTTGTAAAATTAAAAACTCAGCTTTAGGGTTTTTGATTTGTAATTCTGAAACAAGTAATAAGTGCATTAAATAAACAAAAATAAAATATTTGATGGCAAAGCGATTAGAACATAAGTCAATAAGACTTTTGATGAGGGAAAAGGACACTGGGATTTTGGCATTCTTGGCTGCTAGGAGTTTTTTGTTAACAAAAAATATTTATTTATATATTTTCAACTTTATAAAACCTGTAGCTCTTTAATTAACAAAATATAATATTAAATTATATACTGAGAGACTAAATATAAAGTTTGGAGTAAATTTATGAGTCAGAAAACATCTGAATTATAATTTCATATTTGGGAAATTGTAAGAAAATGTATGTACATTTATTTTTACCCCGAATAAAAATTAGAAAAGACAAGAAATATTTTAAAATTTTTGGAATTGCGTTAATATAATTCTAAAATTTAATTTGAACAATAATAATAATGTAAAGGGATTAAAAAGGGTTTTTTTAGTTCGATAAAATCAATTTAAAGTATAAATAAATTTATGAACTATAAATTTATATAAAATGATTACCCATAAATTTATTTATACTTTATATTAATTAAAAATAATGAATAAAAATATTTTAGAACATAAAAAAAATATTGAAAACTATTCAGAATTTATTTATTCCTCAAATTTATAATAATTTTAAAGCTGAGTGTACAAACACGGTCGGCAATTGTTGGCATTGGCAGCCTGAAAAGTGCAAACTGCAAACTGCAACTGCAGCTGCAGCATCCAGTGGCAACAATACTTAATTCCGTGCCGGCAGCTTGCCCTGCCAATGATGATAAATCGGAAAATCTTGCCGGCTTAGTGAATGGTAGAATGGGCCAATGGCAATGAGAATGGAAACGGGGGAAAAAGCAGTGAGGGGAAAACTGGGTAACTGGGAATGGTGTGCTTAAGAGGGCTTTATCTCTTCAAACTCCATTGCGAAAATATTCCCCGAGTGCACGGCATAAATAGCACTCTCATATATATACTTTATATATATATTTATATATACGGCATACAAACGTGACAAGAAAATCGCAGTTAAAAGTTCGGCTGTGTTATATTGCAAAAGTTTTGTACCGAAACTAAACCACAGGCGCCCCCGCTAAAAAGCGGGGCAGTTACTCATTTCAGTCCTGTTACTGGTCCTGGTCCCAGTCCTGGTCCTGTTTTTGGTCCTGCTTATTGTGGGCGGCTTTTCTGTTTTCATTTATTTATTTCTGCATTTATTTTTAGCGACTGAAAAGTTTTAAGTTGCGTACAAAACAAATAATGAATATGTTATGAGAATAATTATAATTAAACCATTACTCATGCTGCCAAAAAGTATGTAAAAAGCATTTCCTTTTTTCGGTTTTAGCATTTTGCAATAGCTGGCACCACACACACACACAAAACATTATCAAGTCATCAATATTGATACATAAACCCAGACTAGTTAATTCCTCTAAGTTCCCCTTAAATCCCCCTAAAATCTCAATTAATCGTAATTAGCCCTGTAAAACCCCGACAAGTACTGTGTACATACCTAAACACAATAATAAATACTTGTAAATTTTGTACATGGCTTAGATTATAATCAACACGCCCGATGACCTCGGGCCTAATCTGTTAGCTACGTCTGACTGACTAGTTTGATCAATATTTAGTTTAAGAATATATTTATTATATAAACTCGTACTCAATGTCATTGTGTCAATGTTCATTTGTAGCTGCCCATCACAGTGCTGCACTTTCTCCCGGAAAATAACCCATAAATCGGAGTGTCTGTGTCTATGTCTGTGTTTTTGTATATTTAGCAGGGAACAGGGAAATAAAAACAGCAAACAACTGAATGAATATTGTGCCAATGTACTCGACTGAATTTATTTGCCAGTCGGTCTGGTTCGGTCTGCTCTGCTCTGTGTGCTCATCTGTGTGCATAAGCCACTTACAAACAATCAACGTCGAGTCCTGGCTCCTAGGCCTCCAAGCCAGCTCTGCCTCAACAATTGCCCCATTGTGGGTCCTGCTTTTTTGGTTTTTTGTTTTTGTAAATAAAACAAAGTGCCAAAGCGGGGTGGAAGCTCTGCAAATTGGTTGTATCCTTCCCCATCTTCCTCTTTGTCTCTCTCTCTCTCTCTTTGTATAAATATGAAACATGGAATTGCTGAAAATGAATTCGATGTGTACACAATATAAATAACACAATAATTTGCATAAGCGCCGTGGATTGAGATATCTGGCCAAAAGCACGAGATCACGAGCTTGTAAAGCACTCGACGAGGCCAGTGATAAATCGGCCAATTTCCAATTTCCAGCAAATCCAATTAGGTTGAGTATCCGCAGCACAAAATATGGTTTCTTTTTTTAAATACAATTCTTTTTAATGTGTTTCTTGTTCAAACACACACACGCACCATTCCTCTGATTAATGTGCATTGTCCAGTGTCCGGTGTCCTGTGTCCTATGTCCGATGTCCTCGTCCCACTGTCCATTGTCCACGCCCCATTGTTCATTGGCTTTTGTTTGCCTTTGTCACTGTATGTGTGTACATAGCCTATAAATATACAAAAACATAAAATCCCATAACAACAGCAGCAGCAACAGCAGCCTTCAAATGCATTGGCTGTCGTTACGATTTATGAACATATGTTTAGCCATTTTTGGCCAACTGGGTTTCCGCGTCTTTTTTCCGGCGAAAAAGTGCAACATTTTGGCGACTCCATTAACGGATTCCCGCAGTAATCATTATGTTGAATCCTCCTCATCCCTCACAGGCGCAATGGAGCCTCCAGCACAGCCTCAGAGCCCCTGCGCCCCAATTTGGATGGGAGCCATCATCTGCAGGAATACACCTACAAGAAGATAACAGCCTGCGATGTCTGCTCCCAAATACTGAGAGGTAAGTCAGGGATAAACATTATCAGCAGGATTTAATTATTAAAAAGGGAAAAGGTTTTCTAGAAGTTTAAAATTGGTAGAAAGCCTTTAAGAGGAAATAAAGGAAAAATATTCAGAGATTTTAAAAGATTTTTTAAAATATAAACAATATTTTGTGGGTTTAAATACTTTTTCTACTTATTGTTATATATTTTTTTGTGATTTGAAATTAAGAGCTTTAATTAGAAAATCTAGGAAATTAGTTTTCATATAATTGGGTGATTTGATCCCTAAAATTGGAACAAAGGATTTAAAAATAAATACAGCAAATATATTGAGAGAGTCTAAAAGGGTTTTTAAAATATAAACAATATTTTGTGGGCTTAAATACTTTTTCAACTTATTGTTAAATATATTTTTGTGATTTAAAATTACGACTTCACTCTGGGAAATTATTTTTAATATATTTTTGGTGCTTTGATTCCGGTTTTAATACCTTCCCAAAGAACCTCTAAGGAAGTAATGTCTAGGGCCTTATTCCAACTTAAAATTTTCAACTCCCCTTTTAAGTAAACATTTCTAAACCTCCTTTTGGACCACTTTGCAGGCCACACGCGCCAGGGATTGCGGTGCCGCATCTGCAAGCTGAATGCCCATGGAGACTGTGCCCCGAATCTGCCACGTTGCCAGCCCAAACAGAAGCTGCTGCGGCGACAGAAGAGCACCTCGGAGCTGGAGAATCGCGTTGATATTGAGGAAGAAAGTGAGTATTTGGCACGCACCAGCATCGCAACAAATCCCACACCAGCTACAAGCTACAGGAAACAAAATACAGAATACAGAATACAAAATAAGAAATACAGAAAACAAAATACAGAATACAAAATACAGAAAACAGTATACATAATACAGGATGCAGGAAAACAGAAAATACAGAAAACACACACAAGAACTCTAACAAACTAACCTTTGCTTGAGGCTGGCTAACGACTTGCATGGGAAATGCCATCGCGTGTCGCTGGCCAAAAAAGGAAAAGAAAAAGGAAAAACAAGGCATTCGCTTGAAATTCCCCAACAATTTGCTCCAATGGCCAGCCAGGCCGTGCCCCAACTATGTTTGCATCGGGTGTTCGGGGGCATTAGCATTAGCATTTGGACCCACCTTGCATCTCCAAGTCCAAGTCCAAGCGATTGCATTCCATTTCCCATGCATGTGTAGCTGCTTTCCTCCTCCTCCTCCTTCACTTCTTCCACTGATTTGAGGAGGTTGGCAGCTGTGTGGAGGCGATTGCCTGGCATATCAGTTGATTTCACAATGGATTTATGGCACTCGGGGGGGCATACAGATTGCGGCACTTGTGATTTGTGTCGCAATTCTCCAGACCTCAGCGAGCAAGAAGAACTTTTGCAATTTCCTTGGCTTCACACACACATAAATAACCAAATGGCAGTCCCAAGATGACGATGATGATGATGATGATGATTTTACCGCTCATTGAACTGTAAACAATTGTCAGGGGGGAACGGGAAATCTATGGAATCTGTTGCATACCTTGCGGCCTTACATCAAGTAACCATAACTCAACACAAATTCCAAATTTCTCCAACATCTCGACATTTATTTGATTAAATCAATATGACTACCTCTTCCTCCCTTCCTTCCCTTTCAAAAACCCAAAACTACATAAAATATATATACGAACACATAACCAGCCTCGCCACAGGAATCGCTTGTTGCAGCTGCAGCAGATCAGGCGGATGATCCGAACCCAAATCCAAGTCTCAGCGCAAATCAGTTGAATGTGCCAAATGCGAAATTCCGTCAAAAGACGCCCTTCATGCATCGCATTGCGCAACTAGGTATCGGTATCCCAAATGAACAAAAGATTAACAAAAAAAAAAACAATATATAGTATGTGCCACAGAACGTACTTATAAGTAATCAATATCTATATATCTTGTGTAGCGCGATACTCGATTGAAATGCGCTTGAACCTTATGATTTTGTTCCGTACTTTGTGTTTGACCGTTGCGCTTTTGAATCACCTAATTAGCGAGATAATCAGCGAATGACATCTAAAGCTCAAATACACAACACAGAAACAGACACAGAAACGCCACGCCACAAAACACCACACTCACCCAGTTGTTTAAATACCACAAAGGACACCCAGAAGGACCTGCAAATATATATTACAAAAAAAAAAGAGCTAGGGAGAAATCAGTTCAATGTAGTTGGAGCATGTTATATAGCCGCAATCTTCAGTACTCAGTAAATCAGTTCACTAGAAGTTAATGCCTTCACTTTCGTCTCATCTCGCATAAGTGTTGTTGTTGGCTACAGTTTTTTCAAAGGGATTAAACTTTTTTGGGAGACACATTAACCACAGCAAAGATATTATAATAACAAGATGCTTAACACCCTTAAAACTTAAAGCTTAAAGCTTAAAAGCTCCTATGGCTTTACTCATCTTGTTATTTAAATGTCTTGGCAAACACACACCTTTTTGGCGACCAGCTGGACTCTAGAGCAGCCCCAACCTGGTTCTGTTGAGCTTAGCTGAACCGATCTCGTAGCTCCACAAAACACTCTCTAGAATCATTCCGACAAGTAACTCTCCCCCCTATAAAAACCACTCATTCGAGCTCATTTCCAATTAAAAATCGAATCGCCCCAAAAAAACCATTTGCAATCTCTGTACTAATGCACTTCAACGACGCATCCGCCATCGAACAAAAAAAACCATCCCAACGAAAAAATGTATATGAAAACGCAAAACGATATCGAATCGAACCAATTTGAAACCGAATCTGAATCTGAAAAACCGGCCCCCTCTCATCCAACCAAAAAAAAACCAACTTGTCTACCTACTTCGGCACCAAAAAAAAAAAACCAAAAGAAATAACCGAAATCGATCAAATTTATCGCGTGCTGAAACAAGCCGGCGAACTCAAATCCGGCCATCTTGCAGCTGGCGCCGATAAATCCGTCCAAGGCAAGCCGTTGGATGGCAGCGTCGCTGGCGGAGCCGTGCTCCCAGTGCCGGTCCTCACCGAGCGAGAGCTGGGCCGTGCTCCACCGCCGGATATACCCATTGTCAGTGTCTCGGAGTTGGCCCTGCAGGAACAGCAAAACATACAGCAGCAGCAGCATCTTCAGCAGCAGCAACAGCAACTCCAGCAGCAGCAGCAACATCTCCAACAGCAGCAGCAGCAGCAGCAGCAGCATCAAAGGAGTCTGGCATCGGTGGCGCAGGCGGCGGCGGTTCGAGCCGGCCGGGGAGTCCGTCCGCCACCGGTGGCCATGCCCATTCTAGGCGTACAGCTGCAGCAGCAGGAGCTGCAGCAGCAGCGAGGCGGTCTGCCGGTGCCCAGCCAAGATATCTCTAGTAGCTCAGGTCCGACAAGTCGCCAAAGCCAAGTAGTTTGTGTATCAATCTCTCTTGACTCTATCTCTTTGACTCTCTTGTACTACTATCTCTCATTTAACTCTCATTTCGCAATTATTTTGAACCTTGAATCCTTGGTTGTAGTTTCGGTTTTGGTTTTCGGTAATCGTAAAACTCTCTCCCCCCCAGTAATTCCCCCGTCGAATCCCGTGTCAGTGCCTCAGCTTAACCAACCCTAAGTCACTCCTCACCAAATCTCATCTAGAGTTGTGGGACATATCTCTTCGCACTCCGACTCCGTAGAGCAGACAATAGTAGTTCATCCACGTCCACGTTCAACGTTCCATGTTCCACTTTCCACATTATAGCTGCATTAGTCACACACAATTGCATTTCCCTTTTTGCGAACATATTTAGATTTGGCAAAACAATTTCAATTTCACTCGCATTGCGCTAAACAAATAATTGCTCATACGCCCCATTGCGTCCATTACTGCTTCGCTTTGGAGTTGCTAAACAGCGCTTGCGATTTCGATTTCGATTTTTTTTGGCCACACACAATAAAAAAAACACCACCAGCCACAAGAACACACGGAGAACACAATCGATAATATAATATAATATCTCTCTCACACACAAATATAAATATATATGCATTTTGTCTATAAATAATTTATTCTAGAGTTGAATTTGAATTTAAATTTGAATTTGAAACGCTATTGACTGAAGCCGTTGCCGAAATACTAACTACTCTGTAGCTTTAGCTTAGCCAACATCAATTATAGCCTATGCAAACACACACACGTAGCATCTACGTATCATATTTAGTTGAACGTAATTAATTTGTGTATGCCAAAGACTTTGTTTTCTTAAGTATCTTGATTTCCCCCGGCTGCCTCTCTCGCTCTCTCTCTCTCTCTGTTTCTGTGCAAATAGCGTGTGACTGAAATGGAATGAAATGGTTGTGAATCAAGTGTGTGTTGTGTAGCAGCAGCAGCAGCAGCTGCAGAAGGGTTCCTACTCTCCTCCCCCAGAGCCATCACACGGAATGACATTGCCTTTTTGTCGCCTACTTAGGACCACATTCTACACCGCTCCCTTTGGGCCGCAAAGTGCCCTAAATCTTGGCAAGTGCGCACATAATTAGCGACTGCATTCTGGCAACTGGCAAGCTGCAGCACCAGCAGCAGCAGCACCAGCAGCAGCAGCAACCTGCAACCTGCGACGACAACTGACAAGTTGCAATGGCAAACGGCAATGGCAACATTCCCTGCGGTCGTCTGCAGCTGCATTATTCCAATTAGGAAAGTGTAAATGCAGCACATGAACTGATTGATTGGAGATTGCCCTTTGCCGCAGCTGGAGTCTGTTGCAGCCAGGCCCTGACCCAAATTAGTCTTAAGTACAGATCCGAATTCAGAACACAAAACTCACAGCTTACATAAAATAGAAAAGGGTTCATAAGGGATAATAAAATAAGCTTGAAAATCAATAAAAATAAATATTAATTTGTATGAAAAGTAAACAATATAAAATCCATTTTAGCTTCTATAAAAATTAAGCTTCATATATCCCCTACGATCTCAGCAATACACCGATTTACCACACCTCAAAAATAGAAGAAAAATACCACATATATATCTATATATTCTTTCGTGTCCATATCTTTTTTGCCAATTTTCGTTTCGCTTGCCAAAAATTCAAAACTAACCAAAAATCTAAAAAAAAAACCAAAATAAAACCAACAAAAAAACCCCCATCACAAAAATCACACCAAGAACCGCGATACGGCCAGTTCTTTGCCCCCGTATCGAGCATGTCCAGCTCGGCGTACATCAACAATGGCATTGGAATCAACTACTACACCTACGCCTACATGCCACAGGTGGCGGTCACCGGCTCCTCCTCGGTAACAGCTTCGCCGGCGCACCAGCAGCAGCAGCAGCAGCAGCAGTTACCCATCGCCGGCGGCAGCAGCAACAGCGGAAGCGGAAGCAGCATTGGAGCAGTTGGAGCAGTCGGAGGAGGAGGAGGAGCAATCGGAGTGGGAGTTGGCTATCCGCCAAACGATCCTGGACTACGGCGGCGTCTGTTTGCTGGCATTCGGCCGCTGTCCGTGTTTGGACGCCTGCGACAGCAGAGATCGTCGCAGCACCGCTCAATCTCCTTGCCAGAAAGTAATAATTTGCGAGACACAACCAAAAACACCACAGCTGGAGACAGCCACAGCCACAGCCACAGCCACAGACCACAGATCGGTTGCATTCCTTTCCCAAAAACCCACTCATGCCGAAGCACACATCGTTCCATCTCCCAGCCAGCACTAGAAGCACCATTAAAGCCCTCACATCTAACGATGTCGTCGACATGAGTTTCCTTCCCTTATTACTTGTTTGAATTACCACTCGACATCGATGTTTAGATTGTGTTCTGTTTCCGTGTTCTGTGTATCTTTTTGAATTTCATTTCTGTATCTATCAGATTGCCCTTAAAATTCAGTGTGTGTTTGGTGTGTTTTTGCTTATGAATGTGTGGCCATGCGTGACTGCAAGACGCGTTTCAATTACTTTAATTCAAGTCTGCAAATTGCAAATTGCAAAGTGGCAAGACCAAGCCCGATTAAACAATGGCCGGATTAAATGCCAATTAGTCTTAACCCAGTTTACACTTCAGGCAAATGGCTCATTTCCGTTGCAACAGCAGCAGCAACAGCAGCAGCAAAAGCAGCGACTGCAACGCCTTCATTTGTATACATGGCCGAGTTCCTTTTCCCGCTGAAAGCAGCTTCGTCATGCTTCAGCTTCGGTTGAGTCGAAAGGAACTTGACTCCACGGTGGGCTATTCCCATCCTATTTACTAAACTGGGAGAACAGAAGAGGGAAGTACTTGATTTTAGAGAAAAAATAACAAGCAAAAAAGCAGCTTTACTAAGATCTCTTTAGTAATGTAAAGAATGGGGTTTTTTCTTTGAAGAAAAATATATTGAGATCAGATCAGGGTTAAAAAAAATAAACAAATTAATATTTTACTGCCTTCTATGGCAAGTTTTCCTTTGGAATATTATGTTTTAGAGACGTGGGGTGTATTTCTCAAAGCCTAAAGTGTCGTTTGTGTGTTTCTAAAGCTTAAACATTTTTAAGAAACTTAATTATCTAATTTCTTTAATGATTTATCATATTTTTATTCAGTCACAAGCATGTCAAGTATTTTTTAAAACAGGATTTTCAGCTTGAGCACTTTTGCACAATTTTATTTCCTCTGAAATATCTTCTATAATGTGTGGAATTTAAGACAAAATAAAACCAAAGAAGGATAATTACAAGCACACCAAGTTCTGACAAGTAATGGATTTAAGAAAGGACCTTCCCTAGAAATTTAGAATTTAGAAAACAATTTTAAATTAATAATTTTTATAGAATTTCTTTAAGCAAATAGGAAAAACAGTTCCTTAAAATACAAAAGCAAAGAACTTTATAAAATCTAGAGTTTTAAATGTTAAATTTTTCTTCACTGTATTTATATAAAAAGGATTTACTACCTACTCCTGCTCCCTACTCCCTTTCCCCCTGCCTTTTCCGGCTCTTGTTTATGCCGCAGTTTCAGGACTACTGTTGCTGTTGGTACTTCCGTGTAAATTACAAGCCATTGTCAACTTTTGTGCAAAAATTTCAGCCGCACAAAACTCCCAGGCAGAAAGAGAGGGTGCCTTTTGGCTCTTTTCTGCTTTTTCTGCTGGCTGCTGCATACAAATGTTGCAGACAGTAAACTTTTTCCGCGAGTTCATTTGTGCTTAATGTTTGCTGCATTTTTAATGCCACACACACAGAGCCAGAGAGAGCCAGAGAAAGTGACGCAGAAGCTGGCTTAAAGTCGCAAGCAGCCAACTTTCTCTATCTCTTTTTTTTGTCTTAGGCCAAAGTAACTTCTTGTCGATGGTGGGGATTTGGGGAAGCTGGGGCTGGGTCGGTCCCAGGCCGAACATAATTATGCTAAAAATTGTTATGACACACAATCTTTTTTGCGCTCCTTATTTTTCTTTCCTTTTGGGGTCTGCCTTTTCTTTTTGGCTCCTCCTCGTCCTCCAACGACTGTCTTCCCCGCATGCTGGCCTCGTAGTTGTTGCCATTCTCGACTTCCTTGCGGCAGAAGTTCCTAGCCCAGGCTCTGCACTTATTTTCCCAGGATTATGTTTCTGCTCTATTACTTGGACCCGGGATGTTGGTGCTCCTCCTCCTCGTCGACTCTCTCTGCTCTCTGTACTGTCTCCCCTTTGGGCATCCTTCGGCTTGCTTTTCGTTTGCTTTATGCATGAACGCTGTCTTAATGTTTAATATTTTCTTTCGGGCTTCTTGCCTTCCATTTAACTTAATTAGTTTTAATTCACATTTCTTGGCCAGTCAGTGAGCCAACCCGGGAGCAGTTAATCGATCGATACTAACGCTAAAGCTACTGAAAAAATCATTGTGAAATCGTTCCTGGAACTATAAATATTCTATATTTTTTGGTTTAGCATCAGCGAGTCCAAAGTCCGAAACAACGCGACCCTTTGGCGAACCTTTGATGCTGATGCCCATCCTCAAAAACCCGGAGAGCATTCCTCCGGAGGAGCCCAAGGGTTCCAAACGAAGAATCCGCTTGAATTGAAGCCCCCCCCTCAGATGGAGTCTATCTTTAGTTAAACACAGTCTTAATTATGATCTATTTGTTTTATGTATTTTTATGTATTTTATTGTTTAAGTTGATGACACCAAAAAGCCTTAAGGAATGTAGCCCAATTGATGTTTTTTTTGTAAATGCAGCACAGTAATTATTATAAAATACTCAAAATAGTTAATTTTACCCCTTAAATTATATGATTATCCTAGTTTACTTTCGATTCAGCTGGATGAGCTATGTTTTATGTACGATTATTACGATTAAAGTATTAAGTCACCTCTGATTACACCACAATTATAACTAAATATTTTATAGATGTTGTATGATTGTTGTAAATATTGCACCTCCCACACACACACACACACCTACATCTTCCACAAGAAACGAATAAAAAAAAAAAACGATATTTGGCTAATTTACCTCAACTTGGAGGTTGTTTTTTCCTTTCTACAAAAAATCACAATCACAATCATCTGGCACCGGGCGATGGAAACGAGTTTTCTCTATGATTTACCACATTTTTCAAAATCCACATTGGTCAAAGACAACACACACTCGAAGGACTCTTATGTTGGCTTTTGTTTTTTGCGGCAACTGAGACGGGAATGACTAGAGAATTGAACACTGGACATGCCACACACACTCGCTGTCTCTTCCTGAACGTGTCGAATGTTGCTCAAAATATATATACATATATTTAATAATAATAATAATAAGAACAAATAAAAAGACTAAATATTATCATGCTTAAGTGCCTTGATCGAAGCTATACAAAACTTTCAATGGAAGTCCTTGCAAAAAGGCCTCTAAGTGTTTATGATTTGATTTTGCTTACTCTTCCGTTCATTTTCTTTCTAAATTTATATATTTTATTTGTCTTTTGTTTAGTATGATATTTTATGTAGAAGCCTAGTTTCTAAATGCTTAACAAAATTGTAACGAAATTAAAATCAACAAATTGTTTATTCCACATCTTACTGCCATTGTTTTTGCGAACCAACCAAAACTCATGTGCTGTGATTTGTCCGAACACAACAATCAATCAAATCAAATCAAATCAAATCGAAAAATGACACTAAATTCCAATAAAAAAAACCAAAAAAACAACCAACAACAGCACCGCACTCACCGCGTCGCCAAAAGTTGAACTTACGCATGAAATCCCTGAGCCTGGACTCGCCCGAATCCTCGGAGCTGCACGGCCAGTTCAGGCGACGTGCCCAGCTGCCTGGGACTGGGGCCTCAACGTCGGCCGGTTCCGGTGCCGGTTACTATCATGGCGGCTCTGGAGGCCACCTGGAGCACAGCACTCCGCCGTCGAACAACAGCCGTCTGCACTGTAAGTAGCAACCAACAGATCCCGATAATTCCCCCGGACGCTCCAGCACCAACTAACAAAAATCACCCTAAAAAAGTAAAACCCCAACAAGGGGTCACCTCCTTGGCCTTTCCTCGAACATCTCTCTAAGTCTAATTTCCCAAAAAAACTGATCAGTATGTATAACGAACACACCTACAACACACCTAACAACAAGCTAAGCTCTTAACTTTAAACGCTTTCTTAATTACTTAAATGCTTAATTGTAAATACGTCGAGTAAAGTTGAGTAGTTCGATTTGGTTCACACATTTTATAAGTAGTTCAAACTATGCTAAGTAAACTTGCTAATCAAGTAGACTATTAACTATTAACTATAACTAACTATAACTTCATCTGCTGACACGCACATTTTCCACCAATCTCTCTCTCTCTCTCGAAGCTCTAAACCCCTTCTTAGCCTTATGTAGTTTAATTTATCTGTGAAAATATCTACTATATATCTTTCTTTTTCCATGGATATTTCTTATTCTCTTATTCTGATTTTTTCGTTCATCCCACTTTCACATTTTTGGCATAAAAACCATTGAGCCTGTCCTGGAGCAGGGACTAACGCATCCAAAACCATTACAGCCCCGTCGAGCCCCTCGCATCCGGGCCGGAAGCTGCTCTACGCCACCAGGGGCATGCGTGGCGGCAGTGTTGATCTCCCGGATGAAATGGAGAAGTCACAGTCCTCGGCCAGCACCTCGCCATGCCTCTCACCCGTAAGACATCCCCAGGTAGACCCCCCAGCCTCACTTCCTATTAAGTTTTCAATTGAATTCACCTCTTTGATCTTGCCTGCTCCGTACACTTGAGTTCCTGACTTCCCTTTATCCTTTGGCATTTCTTATTTTTTGTTTTTTCTTAAAGAAAACCCATCGCCTGCTGCCCACAAACCTGTACGTCATCATCTACAACTTCAAGGCGCGGCATGCCGATGAGCTGGACCTCAAGGCGGGCTACAAGGTGAGTCTGAGTCTGAGTCAATCACGAAAGTTCGTCCTTGCATGAGGTCCTACCTACACACCATAAGCTCCATAAATTAATAAGCGTAAGTGCTTGAATAATAAACAAAGCGCTTTGTTTAATCCGCTAAGCGGGCGCTTAGCTGGGACAGGAAATTGGTATAACTAAATCAGAAACATTCACGCATATATTCATGTGTATTCCGAGCTCTCCATACAATATTAAAAGCGTACGAACACAATGGCAACGAAAACATGTTTATTTATCATGGTGGAGGCAGCTCTCTTTCTCTTTTTTTCTTTTTTTTATACACACGGAATATAAGAAGAAATAATAATAATAATAGTTACCGACTTTTTGTGTGCATTCTCTGATTGCGAACGCCGCCGGCAAAGTGTTCAATATTTACAGATTAGCTTTTGTTTTGGGCCCTGCCTGCCATCGTCCTTGTTCGCAGCAAGGATAGAGTCAAACTTTTGCTTTATGCCAGGGCTTTTCAAGGGAATTTACTGTGCACGGATCGATATGGGTTTTTTTTGTTTTTACCCGCGCCAAAGTCGCGTACTTAATAACTGAATGTGGAAGTAGGAAAAGCGCAAATAGAACGAGCGAAAAGTAATAGCAAAATGTGTAAATAAGGAGGGAGAAGAGGGGCAAGCAAACAAGTACCGATGTGATATATAGTAATCCGCTTTCAAATGAGCACATTATAGGATGGGTTTATATTTACTTAAAGGAGGGATTGTTACAAAGGTTTAAGGGGTTTTTTTTGTGTTTGCTGTAATTAGTAGAATTTATATAGCAAATGGAAGAGTTAACTAGGCAAAATTATTATTAAAATAATTGTGAAAATATAAGAAATATATCAAAAACCTTAACTATTAAGTTTTATATACACAAAAGAACATTTTAAAATATATTCTTAAATATATTCTTAAAAACATTTTAATTTACTTATTTCTATAACTATAATCCTCCTTAGATTCCTAAAATTTTATCGAAAAAACCATTTCTTCATCTCTCAGGTGACTGTCATTGATAACTCAGATCCGGACTGGTGGAAGGGCAAGGTCCTGGGCCGCGTTGGCTACTTCCCCTCCAAGTATTGCGTGCGTCTAAATGCCAACGAGAAGCCCCTTCAGGTGACACACAATCTCCAGGTCTCCGACAGCGAACGTGGCGAGAATCTCACCCTGCTGCGTGATCAAATCGTCATTCAGGTAAGACTTTTCTTAAAAAAAAACACGCTTTTCATATCCAAAATACCCCCAACTTTCCTTTCCAAAAGACCGGCGACGAGGTCAACGGCATGGTTATGATTCGCGCAGCCGAACACGGGCAGGGCTACTGCCCCATCAAATATCTGCAGGAGGTGTGACAGCCAGAAGAGGACGAGCCGCCCTCCGACGAGCGGGACAGACCGCACAAGTCATCCCTGCAGACGTCGTCGTCGCGGTCAGCGGACAAGACCAAGCGTAGGATTAGAATTGTAGTGTCCGAGAATCATAGTCTAGCTGGTAGTAGCGTTGCACCCGCATCTGCATCTGCATCTGCATCTGCATCTGCATCAGCACCAACCGTAACCACATCCGCCTCCATGCACCACCTGAGCCAGTATCATCATCATCACCATCATCAGGTTCCCCGCGAGTCCGACACGGAAACAAAGCGGCTGAACATCGACTACGGCGAAGAGTCTGGCAGCGCCGACTGGGACAAGGATCGAGAGGTCCTCATCCTCTCGGGTAGACGCAACAAAAACGACAAGAACTGGGAGAACTGGGAGCGTATTCGCGAGCAAAAGCTGGAGAAGATGAAGGGCATTTGCTTCGAGAGCTATCGTCAGTCGAAGAGGGACAAGCTGCTGCAGGCCAAGCCAAGGCCCAAGCAGTTGGATCCCACCTGGTACACGGACAACATTTACTCGAATCGCTCTGACGACATGGATGAGGATTATGTACCAGATTGCCTCAAATATGGACCCTTTCGCACGCTGCGCGACATCCATGAGTTGGATGAGAAAAGCGGTGCAACCACGGAACAGGAGCGTCGTGGCGAAGGCGAGGGTTCTCCTGGCTATGGGCTGCATCGCTCTAAAAGCTGCAAGGAGTTTCAGTATCCCAAATCCCAGAGCTGGTGCTTCGAGGGCAATGTCTTTGAGGCAGGCGGCGGCGTGGCCAGTGGCAGCGGCAGCGGCTCTGGAGCCCCGCCTGCTGCTGCCACCACCTCCATCCTGAAGAACCGAGCGGGTGTGCCCAAGTCTTACTCCTTCAGTGCCACCACCAAGACCATGCCCTTCGATATCATCGACTACGAACTGCCTCCCGCCTCGAATACGCGCCGCGAGAAGCGAGAGGCCTACCGCCGGAACATGAATCAGCTGTGCAGCAGCAGCCTGGATCGTTGCTGTGCCCGGGATCAGTGCACCAGTGCCCGTTGCCTGCTGGAGGATATCTATCCAGGATCTAGGATGAGACCCAGGGCACCGGGTGCAGGCAGTAGCCGGAATCTGAGTGCCGCCGATTGGTTGTTTGAGGAGCGAGGAGGAGGAGGAGGAGGAGGTGGCGGAAGATTACCCCCTAGAATACCAACCACAGCTCCTACGGTCATATGCTGTTGCTCTGCGGCTGAGGACTGCTGCTGCCATCGCCAGCAACGCCAACAGGCCCCAATTCCAGCCTCAGTGCGTCCACATGGCAGACCTCTTTGTCCCGGCCATCATCCCGCCGCCGAGGAGGAGGAGCACATGCACTGCCGCTATGACACTGATTTGGAGCATTTTATACGCGCTGAGAGGGAACGCCTGCTGCTGCAGGACAAGTTCCTGGACGAGGACGAACGGTATTTGAGTGCCGCGGCTCCGCGGAGTCCTGGGCGACGTTATGCCACGTCGGGAAACTATCAACGTCCCCCGCGCAGCAAATCGCTGCTGGAGATGCAGCCGCATCCTCCAGCCACTCTTTACGACGAGGACACCTGCTCGGACACCACTGAGATTGATCTGGAGGACTTTAACATCGATTTGGAAAAGTACTGGGAGCAACTGGACAAGCCTCCGAGTCCCATCAACATGGACATGCGTCGCAATATGCACAGCAGCCTCAAGGTGAAGAATGTTAATGTGAGATGCTATAACAACGGGCAGCCCATCGATCTTCATGATAGGGAACACGAACGTCTGATGATCAAGAAGTCGTTGCTTGAGGGAATGCCTTCACCTCCTCAGCTGGATTCCAGCGAATCCTCGACCAACGTTGGCTATCATCCATCTTTTTTTGACTCTGCGCCCGCGCCAGCTCCTGCCTTCCAGCATCGAACCTCAAACTATGGTCATAATCCGCTTAGTCAGGGCTATGGTCACAAGGTTTATCCCACAGTGGACACGCTGCCCTCGTATCAGTACAACAACTTTTATCCTGAGCACTCGGGACATCCGACAGTGGGCAGTGTGTTAACCCAACAGCCGCCGGCAGGCATCCATCATCCCTCGGCGGGTGGTCACTCTGCGTTGAGTCTGATCAATAATATTTTCTCCATTTACAAGCCCAACAAGTATTCGCCGGAGAACTGCCAAATGAATTATGAAAGCAAACCGGAGCCCTGCAAGAAGATGAATATGCCCAGCACTCGAAGACCGTTGGGAGCAGCCACCAGCATGCAGCATCCTTCGCATGATTATGTTCACTCCTCGATGAAGCGACCTTTGCTGGTGAGTGCCGATCAGCCGCACTTCAAGATCATACCCGAGAAGACGGGCTTGAAGATCTCTCCTTTGCTCAGTTATGAGGATTATGGCGGAGGAGAGAAGGCCAGCCACCATCATAGGCTGAGTAGCACGGCGCGGCCTCTGATGCTTCCGCACTGATGGTGCTGGACCTTTCCGTGGTATGGCAATGACAATGGCAATGGCAATTACTGCTAGGTAGTAACCAAATCCCTACAAAAAAAAACAACAAAAAAAGACTCGCGAATAGCAAAACCCAAGCGCACAAAACTGGGTCCAGCCAAAAGGAAGGGAGGAAGTTGGGCTTAACTTCCGCTTTCCCTTAACTCCAAACCACCAACTCGCCGTCGTCTTCTTCGTCGTCTTCGTCGTCGTCGTCGTCCATCCGCACAATTTGCTTTTGGTTTAGCAGAAGGCAAGTGTTCCATCGATGCATCGATCCTTGAGAGAAGGAGACCAACAACAACAACAACAACAACAGCAGCCATACCATTGGAAACAGCACTCAGACACCAACAACAAACAGATGAAAAAAGAAATGACCAACTTAGTCGAGGTTACAAGTCAGATATTTGAAGTTTGTAAAGGAAGAAGGGCGTAGGGCTTAGTAGTAACGATTTGATCAGCGGATCGATTAGGTTTAACTCGCAAACAGGATACCCTAACATTTCCCCTCACACATATGTATACAATCAATGTGCTTTTAATTCGCTTAAAATCGCTAGAGAGAAATACAGAGTTCGCTAACAACAACAACAACAAATACAAATACAACAACAGATACACTAATTTTCGAGCAACTTTTAAGCAATCAAGACGCGTTTTCAATAGAACGAAGCGTAGACCTAAGTCGGTATAATATATATATGGTAAATATATATATATAGCCGTTCATATCGCGTTTCATATTCCAATATGAACAAACATATTGTATACCTTAAACTCTGTAGTAGCAAGCTAAAAGGATTTTATTCGGGAGAATTATACATAAATATAGAACTCTACCGGGACTTATTTCGTTGGTAAAAACAAAAAACGCGATAATTTTGAGGAGTAAAAAACTAACTAAAAAAGGAGAACCGTTTTTATTGTTACCAAAATTTTTTCTATTTTTTATACCAAACAACTTTGAATCAACTAAAAGGAAAGAGAGAGAGAGTTCACCAACTAGGATCGTTAGGGCTAGAAGCTTTCCCCATGAGTTGCGGCTACTAGAAGGGATTATTATACGAAAACCAAAGCTATATGCTATATAAATATATATATGTGTATGGGCTATGGTTTATGAAGGACTCGATAGAAGCGCTTTTTGTAAACTAACTAGATTTGTATCGAAATGTGAAACATTGAATATGATAAAAACATGAATTGTACTTTTATGATGTATGCGTATCCACTGGCCTTATTTATTGAAAAAAAAGTAACCAAAAAAACAAAAAACAATGAGCTGAACCCTCTCACATCACAACAAACACAACACAAAAGACATCAAACCGACATGCAGAAAAACCACTTGAGAATTACAAGCAAATTGAATTTTCACAAAGATTTTAGCTTAAGGCTTCGCGTCACTTTTGTTAATTGTTTTTTGGCGTCCAATTTTACATGATAACTAACGTAGGACAAATCGAAACTATCGAGCATAGATTAACAACTATCGAGTATTTTGTAGTGCGTAAGCTAAACTAAAACTAAAACTAAAACCCAAAAAAAATAAAAAAAAAATAAAACTACAAACCAAAAGCGAAGAGAAGATTTTGAATTTGAATTTATTTTTAACGACTTTTGAATACAATGATGATGACATTTTATCAGAGATCGTTTTTTATCTATTTAACATTTTCTTGAACCACATACAACAACAACAACTATTTGCTAAGTGTACCCTATGGCCTATGAGTTAGTTAGTAAGAGTAAAAAGAGTTTTTCCAAGCCCCCAAAAACCCCGCTTTGACCACTGGACCGAAAAAAGATACAGAAATTAAGATACAGATACAGAAAAAGATACAAATACAGGACGCAGGACCGAATGACAGGGGGAATTCTGCACAAAACCCAATCTAAGAAATATCCATATACTGCACCCAATTAATTGTACGATATATATCGAGTATTTACGATCACATCTAGCTTATAAGTAAGAATGAAGAATATTGTATTGTAAAATGAATGGAATCGACAAACACGAAAACGCCCAAATCTTATGAGTATGTAAGCAAAGCCGAAAATATAAATTCAAACAGGATAACCCCTAACCGGGACATCTAACTGCTGAAATTGGCAATTAAGTATATACATAGGTAATACATCACACACACAGAAACACACACACACGACACACCACATATGTATGTAGTAGAATTTTCGACTAAACTAGACCGAAAACTTGGCAAAAGTAGCGCCACATCTGTGCAAGTTCAAGGTCCCCCCACAGAGAGAGACTCTTCGACTCTTCGTTTTTTGCGGGGCCTTAGTCTCACTTCACGGAGCAGCTTCTCGTTTTTTAGTGTAATTTTTTTGGTTTTACATAAGCGTAAGGAGGCAGCAGCAGGAGGCTTAGATTGATGCAGTCGTCACTAGCTGCTAGCTAGCAGAAAATACTTGTAACTAGAAAAAAATGGAACAATATAATATCAGAGCAACGTAATATATCAGTTAAAAAAAAAATGAAAATAGCAGCGAGACAGCGAAGAACTCAACTCATTTAGCACTTACCTGCAATTTGAATGTGAAAAGCAAGACACTCTCTCCCCCAAGTCCCCCATTGCCCCCGCTTCTCCGATGCGAACCCATTAATTTACCTGAATTGCAAATAAAAATGAAATGTTCAATTCGATGTGAAAAAAAAACAAACAAACAACTCTGTGTTTTTTCTGCTTTCCGTGTGGGGTTGTTAGTTTATTTTATTTTATTTTTATTTTATTGTATTTATTCGCCGAAGCCCCGAAAGTAGGCTGCAAACCAATGGAGTTGTCAGTGGCAGATGCCAAGTTTCCACTGCACAATTAATGGATTTTTTAAAGGTAAATTAAATGTTGAATTGCAAAAAGTTGAGGTTTTCTTTGAAGCTATTAAATTTAATAAAAAAAAAATAATTAAATTAAATTTAATATAATAAAGGTAATATTTTTGTTTGTTTATTAATTTTTAAAGCAGTTCTCAGCTAAGTTTGCAAAGGAAAAAATCGTTATCGATCTGCTGGCTTATAAACCTAATACAAAAAATTTAATTTAAGAAAATTTAAGAACGAAAAATTGTCCAATTTAAATTTACAGCATTCTTGGCTTAGTTATGATTAATTTCTGGTAAGGTATCCTGATCTATTTTCAAACTGCAAGGACTCCGTCTTCTCCAAGTTATTTCCCTTCTTTTTTTCATTATTATAAACTGTTGATTTCATATTAAAAATATTTAATATATCAAATGCTTCTTCTAAAAATTATTTTAGATAAAAATCGAAAAACAAAATACTGTTTACTTAAACACTTTTCATTTTATTCAGTTTAAATTTATATCACATTAAATTTTAAATTAACAGAATTACAAAAGTTAGTCGATTCGTCAGTTGATGCTTGCAGCAGCTGCAGTTCTTTACAATCTTTACAATCATCTTTACAATCATCATCATTATCATTTTTATATCAATTATATTGGAAGCTAAGGGGGTCTGCCGGCGACAATGGCGGCGTTGACAGGACGGTGTTGTTGAATTATTTGTTTATAGATTACTTTTTGTTACATTATTCTGTTATTTCTTTTTTGTTATTCGTTATTAGTTAGCATACAGATATAGTCAATCATTTAACATAGAGTCACACTTAGAGCTATCACTAAAAATTGGTTTAAGCTAATTGCATCAGAGTCAGTCGAAGAGATGTTGGGACCTTAAAAGCTACGTTCTCCAGGTGTGTGTGTGTGTGCGACAGGTGTCTTGTCAGGCTTAGGTGCTAGTTCGTTGTCTGTTCCTGCTGCTGCTGCGGCTGCTGCTGGGAAGGGACTTCTCCTGCCACTGCTCCGGCTGCCAGAGCTGCCGCTGCCACTGCTGCCGCTGCTGCTGCTGCCGCTGTTGTTGTACTTGCTGCTGCTGCATCCAGGTTCAGCGTATTGCTGCTGGCAGCCTTCTGGTTGGGAAAGAGCACCGAGTAGGCCGGCGGTGGATCCAGCTCCTCATAGTTAGGTGGCGAGGTGGCTCCCAGATGGTCCTGGCCACCGCTGCCTCCTCCACCACCATTGGCAGCGGCCAGCGCCGCCTCCCGCTCGTTGTTGACCGCATGCTGAGATGCAGAGGCTGCAAGGGAACGGATGGATTCAATGTGAGAGCTCAAGCGACAACAGAGAACTGTCGGTGATGGGGATTTTAAGGGTTTAGAAATTAGTTGGGATAACGATTAACGAAAAGGTTAGCACAGCACATGAGTCGCAGGTCGGGTTTTCGAGGTGATGTGCAGTGAGAGAAACGATAACACGCATGAGTACAACGCCAGATGTGAGTGCCTTACTTGATCAGACTAGACTATGGTGCAGTTTAACGTACCCCAGAGGCCGCAGATGAGCAGGGCTCCGCCGCACAGTAGCATTCCAAGCATCAGGTAGCCCCACGGTCCGTATTTGGACAGATCCGAGTGTAGACCCGATCGTGTAGAGTTGCGACGGGTGAAACCACTGCCAGCTCCCGTTCCCACACCCAACTCGGTGGTGTCATTGTCCGGCTTATGCTCGCCGTTATCCGTGGCCAGGCTGGGACCTATGGAGTTGGGTGACCCCTCGCCGGGCTTCTTCATGTCTTTGGTGTGCACTTTGCGGAGCGTTGTGGTTGAAGCGGTTGAGTTATCTCCTCCTCCTGCAGCTCCTCCTTCACTGCTGCTGTTTTTAGGCATTACTTCCGCTGGCCCTGTGGGTGCATCATTGGCAAAGAGATTGCGGAAGACTTCCAGGGCAAATTGCTCAAAGAGATCCGACTCCAGGCCAGCGGGCAGGTGTCCAGCGCCCGGGCGACGCTTCTTCGAGCACAGCTCGTAGTCCTCGTCGCTGTCGTACTCGTTGCTATAAGGACAATGGCGAATGCCATCGCAGGCCAGCTCCTTGGAGATGCACAAAATGGGTTCATCCCTGAAAAAATTTATTTTTATTATTAGAAAAGTTTCAGATATTTTTAAATACAAACTTACCCTATCCTTAGACACTGATGCTTGCTGCCATCCTTGCACTGCTCTCCCTTGCCCAACACTGTGACCATCAGCTTGGAACGCAGTGTGTTCATGCCATGCTCCCACACAATCTTCACGCGTCCATGGAAGAGTCTCACAGGATCCTCCATTTCCGAGGCAGTGTCCTCCAGCTGGCAGGGATCTACGCGCCACTGGGCAGTGTGTGGGTCCAACGAGCTGAACTGTGGGTTGAAGGTGGAAAAAATAGAAATATGTAAATAGAATTTAGCAATTAAGGCGAGTTGGCTAAAAGCGTGTCCTAAGTGCGTACCGCGAAACGTGCGAGCAAACAGTTTACACGATCGAAATGCTAATCGCTAAAATTCTCGCCTTTAAGTCGCCTCAAGCCACGCCGACGCTGCCGCTGACGTGACACGAATTTGCCAAGTTCAACAAAACGATCAAAAATCAACGATCAAGCCCCATCGAATGCAAACACACATAATGCAAAATTAAATATTTACGCTGGAAAAATACGAAAAGAAACTCGGCGGGAGAACTACGACTTGTGTATATTGTATATATAAAAATAAATCCATTAATATTATATATGTATATCTGCGCTGTTACTGTTTCACGTGCTATTGATGATAAGCTTGATATATACAAAACAGAGCAATGGATACGACGTGGGGTTCAGAGGGGGTTTCAGGTTCAATAACTGGAGACTCCGGCTCTTTGTAAGCGTAGTAAACAACAATTAACAGAGAAAAACGGTTAAACCCGTTTTTTAAAAAGGAATATTAAAAAACAATAAACAGATTGATTGACGACGCCTGCCTGCATCGTGTTATTTACAAGCCTAGGCCTGGCTAGATTCTAGACTTTAGCTTCTCCAGCTCATTAGGAAGCGATTCCCCCGCATCGACGCATCAATTTGCATCGCTGACAGCACAAAGGAGGCTTCATGCAAATTGTGGATATGTCCCCACTCCCTACAGTCTTCCCAGTAGCATAGTTTTGCCTTTATGGCGTCGCCAACTGTCAGTCAGTCGTCAGTCCAAGTCGACGGATTTATGGCGACGCAACGAGCAAGTTGCCGAAAGTGTTGCTTGTGCGTTTTTTGCTTTGCTGCTGCGTTTCGCTTCCCTGGCCAAATGATTCAAACGTGTTTCAAATACAAAAACGAAAAAAAAAAGAAGAAGGAACAACGCATGAGTTCCCCGACTTTGAGATACCCGGTTATATGGAAATTCCTGGCTAACAAGTCGAGAAAGGTAACTGATAAAGCTGGGTGCAATTTATTCAAAAGTAATTGGTTTTAGGAGAACATGTGCTGAGTCTGATGGGAAAAAATAATTGGTTACAGGTTATATTTACTATATAAAACCATCAAATAAATTCTAAAAATGTTACAGAAATTATAAACATTTTTAAGAAAATGAAATCTGTCTATATTCATTTTTTTTAACACATGGAACTTACATTTCTTATATTTTCTATATTTTTCTATTTTTTTTCTCTAATTTTTTTCGCTTTCCATCTATTCTTATATCCCCCTAACTACTCCAAGTACCCTGTACCATAACTCCCAGCAAAAATGGTTGAAATTGGCGCGCTTATGCAAATACGACGCCGCTTTTTCAGGCTTTGACTATCCAAAAGAGAACTCTAGCTGCGGAGTTTGTTTTTTTTTTTGGCTTTCGCAGAAAGTGAAACATTCCCCAGTAGCCGCCCAGCTCGCTGGTTCAATGTCAAGTGGGGAACTTTAAATGGAAAGTTTCTTATTTAATCGAGAACACCTTGGCAATGTCAACGATCAGCTGCTGACGAATTACGCCTCGACTACTCGCCTTGCCATCATGGCTCACCTCGTCCCGCATGGAACTGCCGGTAATTGGAGACAATTTCAGATGTCAAAATGTCTCATCGGAAAGCCACAAAAAAGTAACAATGTCAATTGCAAATACTTATACTTTATATAATCGATAGTTTACTACATATGTATATATGAAATTGTGTAAAGTATTTGACCATGGGAACATGGCAGGTAATTTGAGGCATAATTTCTATGTTTTCAGGTATGAATTATAGGTAAGATTTTGTGATTAAGTCATCTAGAATTTTATTGAGATTAAGATGTATTCTGAACTGTGGAAATTTACTGGCTTGTTTCATGATGAACTCAGCTTTTTGACCTTTTTGTTTTTTTTTGGAATCCGATTCTCACACTTGAGCGCTGCGCATGCGCTGTGAAGTGATGTTTTTTCCGAAGCTGAATGAATGGGATCAAAGAAACTGGCAAATAATTCAAGCGGAAGGTGCAGAAAATGGCAAACTCGCACTAATCAGCGAAGTACAACTACACTTTGAGAAAAAAGAGACGTTTTTTAAAGGGATTTTAAAGGGGATTTCAGGAAATTCACATTTTTCTAGGTGATTTTTAATAAATTCTTCTTAAATTCCCTTTAAATTTCAAGCTATTTTTAAATTAAACTGAAAAGTATATAAAACCTTGAAAATAAAGCCAAGTTCACTTACAATATTCAGCGGGCAACTGCGTCCAACCACCCGGGAAGCTGTCGTTCCGTTGGTCTGACCCATGACCATGGCAGCTTCCGATTTGGCCGTCCTCCTTAGCTTAGATGAGTTGGTGCTTCCACCTCCCACAGAGGTGGCAGCCATTATATTTGTGGCCGGACTCGTAGTATCCGGATCCGGCTGTGGCTGACTGTGCCTGAGCTTGGGCAGGATGAGGCGCACAATGAACCCATAACTGGGCGGAGCACTCAGAATGCGGGCACAGGAAGGATGCTCCTCGCCATAGGAGCCCGGCTTGAGCTCAATGATGAGACTGGACTCCTTGCCATCGCTTTCGATGAAGTGCTCATGCTGGACACTGCAGAGAGGCTTGAAAGTTGGGTGTGAACGGCGATCACCTGAAATGGAGAGTTTTTTTTTTTGAGATCAGTTAATGGAGCAGATGCCTTGGATTCAAATTCACAGACTAACGTTAATTTGGAGAGTAAAGATTGGTGGATTTGTGGCTGGGCGGGGAATAAATCAAGCAACTGAAACCGCAATGCATGCAGACGACATCCGCGAGTTGTCAATCAATAAATAAACCATGGTTCGAACAAAAATAAAGCCAGTGTGACAAGTCTAAAAATATGTTATACGGTGTGAATTGGTTTGGAAATGGATGGATGGATTGATGGTTAGATTGCCACGGAAAGGTGCTTATCACGCTCTCTTTTTTTTCGATGATGAAACACAATTCCGAAATTCAATTAATGCGAATAGATATATAGATTCTACAATAATTGAATGACTGCAAAGCAGCCAAGAGTAGTCACAAGTGAGTGAGTGTATTCGTCTTTGTTCAATTATTTTGCACTCGATCTCGAACTTTGCGCTTGGCAAAGGTTAAAGATTCGCACAGCCACTATTAAGTACTTCAATTAATAAAATACAAACACCAAGCACTCCAGCGCGCACACACACATTGTATTCCGTGTAGGAAAACTACTTTTGCATTGTGCACACTTTTATATACATATATATATAGTTTATATGTATATTCATGTATCCATATATCCATATTCTGGGTCAGTGACTGCACCACATATACGTACACTATTATTATATTATTACCCGAGATGTGGCTGTTGCAGCAACAGCCATACCATATTGTGTGTGTGTTCATATTTCACATTTGCAGCTTTTCAGCCGCCCTCGCTCTTTTTTATATTTATACCCTTGCAAAGGGGTTACAATAATATAATAATAAAGAGGATTTTTTTTAACGATATAAAATGTATATGGGAGTAATGACAGTTGAAGAAATCTCTTGTTCTTGGAAAACTCTTTAAAAGTAAGTATTAAATTTGCAAAAATTACGAGTAAAAATTATGTTTATGAGAAGTTACATTTAATGTTGTATGCTTAAAGGTTTCTTTTAAATTTATTTAATATCAAAGGAGATTTATTTGCATATTCTTTTAGGTTTTATTTATTTAAAGAATCAAATCGTCACTGTAAAAGTAATAAAGAAAGTCTTATAGGATATATTATATATTGTGATGATTTTAAATTAATTTATTTCCTGACATATATTATTATTTTACATGAATTTCTTTTTGAGCTTATCTAGAATTTAATTTGGCATCCTTATCCATAATATTAACAAATTTTCACTCCAACAGAGCATTTAAATTCCGTTTAAACAAATTTTAACTTCCCTTCTCAATTGTTTCTTTTTGTTTTTACTGCCAGACAATTGCCACACAACATTTGCGTACACTATTAAACATTTTTATTCGCTGCCCATGTAAAAACAATTTGCATTTCCATCTCGCGCCCAAGTCGCCATATATTCGTATGTGTGCGAGTGCAATTTAGCAGCTAATTCCCATTTCGAACTTGACATTAATAGCCAAGTTGGTTCGTTTCCACGTGCTGGAGTTGCTTTCAATCATTTTCGTTTCAATCGTTTCGCCAAATGCACTCAATTACAAGCGGTTTTAATGACAGACATTTGGACAGTTTATAGGGGGTTATTTGAGTAATCGATTGAGTTGTTCTAGAGAAAGTTAAACAAATAACACCCATTCAGCATCGGCACACCGAACGGCATCTTCAATTAGTCGCAATTGTTACAGAAATGAAAAGCCATTAGCACTGTAATACAATGAATTCCATACAGTTAAGTAATGATTAAGGCTTATATTCCGAGGGCCGAGAGCTGTACCATACAGCTGGAGCGTCATTGCTAATTGGGTTAAAAGCACACACAACACACACACACCAAAGCCACAGTCAAACACACAACAAAATGTTATACATTTACAGCTTAAATTAATGCTTAACCTGGGTTGGTTTTGGTAGCTCTCTAGTGGCTGGAGTTCATATGGAAATGGCTTTACGATTTACCAAAAGCCAGCCAAGCGGGCCCAAAAGAAAGGGCCAATGTTCCACCCAATTTTTCCCCCTAAATATGCCGTTAATAATTTGTCTTCTTTTTCAGAGCAGAACCGCTCAGCGTATTACCTTTTTTTTTGGGGGAAAGCAGAACGCTTTCCCGGGGAAAGTCGCCAAAGCCAAGTAAGGCTTAGGCGCTGTCAAAAAAAAAAAAAAGAAATACTTGAAACTTGTACCTGAAGCCCAAGAGAGCTACGTCATTTTCGTTTTTTGGGCAAGGTCAGGTTAACAGGCCCGATTATACAGATAAACATCAACAAAGGCAAAGGCAAAGGCAAACCAGCAAACAAAACAAACGAACTGGCAGACAAACATAAAAAAAAACAAAACAAATTACAATAAGCTCTTGAACACCGAAAAAAAATCTCAATTTCATCTGAATTTAATCAAGTTTTCTATGAACTGTGAACATTAATTATAAATATATTAATCAAATCTATATGCTCTGCGTATAAATATTGTTTGAAATTAATTTATAATGAATTTTTTGTTCAGGCTAAACTCATTACTTGATTAATTTTCTTTATTGTATTATTTTGATTGATTATTTCACTGAATTATTAAAAAAGAAATTGATTTGCGGCTTTCTTTTAAATAATTATGACAAAATAAAGCACAAAGATCTCAATAAAGATATTTAGACAAAAGGCATAACCTTTAAATATTTTATAAATACCAAAAGAAATTATTTTATAACATTTAAAATAAGAATCATTTATTTACCAATAATAATAATAATTTAAAAAAGGTTTTCTATATATTAAATACTTTTAAAATTCACAAAAAATAAACCATCTTTTCTATATCTAATAAAGTACTTTTAAATCACATTTTTATAAGAATCCACAATTTTTTTCCCCCAGTTTATTTCTATTTATCGGCTGATAACTCGCGAGATGTAACTTTGGCCGGATGGGTGGTGGGTTGTAAGTGTGTGTGTGTGCCTGTGCGTGTGTATCTGTGTGTAGGTCAAGCAGCAGCCACTTCAATTTGAAAAGGGCACATTAAAATGCGTAGTCAATGCCGATCCACAAGTTATAGTGTGCCTATATACAGTCCCCTACGAGTGGGCCAGTTGTAGAGGCTTGGACTTGGATTTAGATTTTAGACAAAAACGGAACTTGGCCAAGAGCAAACTGCAACTGCTCGTGCAGAGATTGTCAAGCAGTTAGAGGGCCTGGCTGAATGTTGGTTTCAGCTTCTGTTTCTATTTTTTTCCCCCTCTCACTCTCTCTTGCTGTCGAGTGGCGACTGGGCATAATAAATTCTGTGGCTGCCACGCGATGCGGACGCGTGTTGCATGCTGGATGGCTGGATGGATGGATGGATGGCTTGAATGTTTGGATGCTGGGGATTCTGCTCACTCGTCATAATTACGCCCGGCTGCCTGCGGCAAGGGGGCGTGGCTCGGGACGCGGCTCAAAAACCCTGGGAGCAAGACCAGCAGCAGCAGCAGGGAAAGGCGGAAGAAGAACAGTAAAAGCGCACGATGGAGAGAGACACTTGAAAAAAAAAGTTGTTGTTAAAAATTACACAACACTCACGCACACACACACATATAGCATATAACCCAAGTGAACGCCACTCGACGCACAAACAGAAACAAACAAAAACAGTCTACAAGTGCAGTTTGTTTATACTCTTCTCTTCCGCTTAAATCTAGGGGGTTTCCATAAACCCGTTGAGTCCGCCAAGCCATAAACCCTTCAGCCAGCTTCAAAGTTTCACAATCGAATTAGGGAATCGATATTTATCTATACAACAAGTCGGAGAAGTGAACCCATTTGATTTTGTTTCGAGTGTGTGTTGCCTTTTAACTTGCAATTTTAAGCCAAGTATCTTCTTCTGTCAAAGAGGTTTTAATTAAGTCACTACATCTATAAATATTTGATTATTAATTCACTAGAGATTGTGTCAGTTTTATAATTAATTAACAGCTTGAAATAAGAATCATTAACTAGCTATAAACACTTTTAAAATAAAAGCTTTATGTACTATCTTTCTAGAAAAATAAAAATCTGTGTAACAAATGTTTATCTATGCTTAAAATAATCAAAATAAGAATATATTGAAGGCAGCTTTAGTTATTTATAATCTAAACCAGTGCAAAATTATTTAATCTTAGCTTTAAATAATCAAAATAAAATTATTTTGATGGTTGTATTGGTTTTATTTTGTTTTTCTTTAATTTTTGAATGTCTTGATTTATTTTCTTAAATTTTCTAAAAAAAAGAGCATCTTATCTTTTACTTTTCCCGCTCATCATGCCATTTGCTTTATTTTTATTTGTGAAACTACAGAAATTGGGTCAACTATCAAAGTCAGAATGGCAAGGGTTAAGTGCTTGTCCCTCTTCCCTGCTCACTGTGGCTGTCTCTATCTCTCTGTCTGTGCCTCAGTGCCTCTGGCCTCGCACCTTTCCCGCTTTCCCGCATTTTCCACAGTCCACAGTCCCAGTGCCATCTCTCCCACTTTTCCCCAACACACGAACGTGCGGCTGGCTTTGGACAGCGCGCTACATTTCCCGTTGGCCAATTTTCCTAATAGGTCAAGCGAATGTGTCATCATGTTGCTGCTGCTGCTGCTAGCTCGGTTCCTGCTGCCTCGACTACTACTCCTCCTGTTGTGTTGGCCACTGTCGTTGGTTGTCTGTTTGTCCGCTGGCTAAAGAACGACAAAATAAATAAATTGTACAATAAACAAGAAATCAGGCAAACTGGGCAATTGCTGCACTAGAAGTTGCTGCTGCTTCTGCTGCTGCTGCCGCTTGCAACTTGCTGCTGTTGCGTGCAGCACACTGCCAGTCCTAACGGCAACTGTTGCTGCTTAACTGGCCAGCCAGTCAGCGGAAAGCCAGTTGAACATGACTCCTAATGGCCACATACATAAATCAAAGACCCATTTTCAGCACTTGGCAGCAAAAAGTAGTATCGGGCGAGGAGAAGAGAAGCTTTGAAGAATTGGAAGCCCCCCGAAAAATTGCTTCAACTACTCGGAGCTAAATGGCAGCATTTCCATTCATATTTTTTTGTTTCTTGTTAAAGACAATTTGCATTTTAATTAAGAGCTCTCGCTGAAAAAGTTTCAGCTTTCAGAATTGTCCAGGGTGGGAGTGTAGACTAATTGAACTCAGATGACATCGCGCCCAGCTAACAGCCACGATATACTATTTTATATATTCGTAGTAAGACCCCAATACTTGGAGGAACTTCTCCACAATCCCAGCCAATCCGATACAATCCACAGATGGCTGCTGGCAACATATGTTAATTCCATTTTATATTCACAACAGCGCAACGGCAAAACAGAGCTGGAAACCAGTTTGCAAACATGTACATGGCTAAATATACATATGAATGTTTATGGCTGGATAAATAACTCTGGTCTTGTGGTCTTGCCGCTTTGTTGTGCTGTGTCAGCCAAAAAAAAAACTTCGGATAGAGTAAACACTATTCCAGATCAAGATTCGCGCTATTGGATTTGGATTTCGTTTTGGGGAGAAAAACTTAAAGCTGCGCACTTACTTTCACGCGGAATATTAAAGTTTGTGGCTTTATTTTTAATAGAATATATTTGTTAATAATTACCAACATTTATTAATAATAATATATTCAATATGCTTAATCAGTTTTGATTTTATTTAAGTTTCTTTATGGGAAATAAAAGCTTTAAAAATGATATTCCTGATATTAAACTGATTATCATAATAAACTCATTCATTATTTATCTTATTTATTTTTAATAGAATATATTTATTAATAATTACTAATATTTATTAATAATAATATATTAAATTTTCTAGTTTGTTTATCGAGTATAAAATCTCTAAAACTGATTATCCATTTGCTGATTATCATAATAAACTCATTCATTATTTATCTTATTTTTGCCACAATAGAAATTCCATTAATATCTGTTTATAAATAAGGCATGTGCGGCTTGATAGCACTTGATCAAATAAATATCATTTCCATTCAATGATTTATTTATTAAATTATCACTCTTTTTAAAAAAAATATGCCATTAAATAGAACACGCTCTAATTTCTTTTTAGATTTCCCACTTATTCCTTACTTTTAATGGCATTCTCAAAGACCCATGGATCACTGGGCCTCGGTGGGTTCACTTTGATGTGTTTGTTACCATTAATGTTAACCCCTGGCTGCAACGGCGGAGATTCAGCCGCGTAGTTTGCCAATCTGGCTCTTTGTTCGGGCCATAACTGTATTCAATGAGGTCGTCTGGCGGTTGGGTTGCGTTTTCTGTTTTTGTTTTTTTTTTCCCCTGCCTTTCTGTTCTCCGCTTTGTGTTGTTGTTGTTTTGTTTTTTTAGTTTTTTGTTTCTGTTTCCAGTTTCACAGTAAAAAAGTATTTTCTTTTATTGCTTTACATTGTTTTTTGAAAATTTCTTGACGCAAAACTTCCGCGTGATGTGTTTACGGCTTCACGCTGATTTTCGTTTTTATTTGTATTATTTTTTTTTTTTTTTTGTGGGCAAAACTAGAAAGCCAAATGATTCACGAAGCCTTGGCGCTTATCAGCGGTCCAAGTAGTAATCGAATCTTTTTTTTGTTGGCCAAAATCGATGACAAGACCATGTGCACGAGGCTCGGCGGGATCGGTTCGGTCAAATGCGGTTAAGATCGAGTGTGTGTGGGGGAACCGACAACCGGTTTCCCAAACAGAAAACAGCACAAATAATCGGTGATAAAATTAAAAGCACACAAAACAAATGACAGTGGTTCACAAGGCGCGTATTCTATACCCACGGCTATATGGGATGGGTGACTAAAAAAAAAGAGCCCATAATAGCAGAGATTAGAAAGGCAAAATGGTAACTACAGTCAATACCCCGCAACCGGAACAACTAATGACTCTTGGAGGTCTTTACAGCATGGGTTTTCCTTTCGGATCTATTTAAAATCTGGTTTTAAAGTAAAGTTTCCGTTAAGTATGAGGACAGTTGTTCCCTTAAATTAATTAAATTGAGTTTTTTAGGTTAAGAAACATTTTATTTGTAAAGAAATTCTAGATAAAGAAGTTCGAATTTCATATAATAAAAGCAAAATTGATTGCAATTAAAGCAGAGTACTTAAGGCCAGTTTCTACTTTTAATTAAGTACTTATTATAATTAATTGGGAGAAACCTGAGTTGCAAATTGAGTTCAAAAGGTAAGGCTAATATACAAAATTAATTTATAAAAGAATGTTACTAAAAAATTAAAGCAATTGGTAAAGGAAATAATTTATTACCTACAAAACAATATAAAAGTCAAATTTATAAACGCTTAGTTTTTTAATAATAAGAGAAATCACTTAAGAAATATCTCTTTATTTTTTTGTGGACAACTCAAGTGACCCGGACATCTTGAATGCATTTATCTTTTGCAACAAACGAACTTTCTTCGATTTACAGCAATCCAAGATTGCGGAAGTTCAATCTTTGGAAGATCAACTGTAAAACGAGAAGTGAAATCGAAGATTTAAACTTGAGTGAGTCTGTGTGCGGGGGAAGTACCTCTTTTTCTGCCAGATCTTGTGACCGGGGATACTTCACACACCAGTTCCTCGAAATATGGCAATTATAAACCGTGCACTTGAGGCGCCGCAATTATCAATTCTTCCCAGTAAGTCTTCCCCTCCCAATGGCCCACCCTTTCACCATTTCACCACCTTAGGCTGAAGAGGCAAACCTTCTTCTCACAAACTCTTTTTGCACACAATGAGGGAGTTTGGTTGATTACAAAAAATATATTAAAACAAGACGACTGATTTTCCCAGGCAACATTAAAGTTTTTCCTGGGATTTTGAGGGGTCTCCAGGGGACTTTTATGGGATTTCATGGAATTTTATACGATTTTCATCAGGTTTCATTAAGTTTTCATGAGGTTTTCATTAGGTTTTCATTAGGTTTTCATTAGTTTTCAATAATTTTCATTAATTTTCATTAATTTTCATTAATTTTCATTAATTTTCATTAATTTTCATTAATTTCGTCAATGGGCACTAACCGAAGGAGGTGACTGCTGCACTTTGGACGATGGCGACGCTGGCAGCCAGGAGCGTGAGCAACGCCCACGCTCCGTAAATTTGCAGAATCCGATGGCTGCCGCTGTTGCGTCGCTGCTGCTGCTGCTGCTGCTGCTGCTGCGCCTGCGCCTGTTTTTGCTGTGTTTGTTGCTTTTGTTGTTGTTTCTGGGCGCAGCGAACGCAGCCGGCGGTCGCCATATTGGTTGTCTGTCTGTTGGTTTTATTTTTGTTGTTGTTGTTGTATATTTTTTTTAGTTAGTTTTTGTTTTTGTTTTTTTTTTTTTTGTTTTAAAACGGCTTTGCAGTGCCGTTGATCGTCGTCGTTGTCGTTTGGCTTTGCCTCTCCTATCGAATTTCACTCAGCGCCTCAGACACAAAAGCCCGTTGCCTATTTGGCGATTCACTCGGTTAATTGCGCAATCTGGTTTGCCGCCTTAAAAGCCAGTTGTTCGCCGCGGAGGATCCCCGTTCCGGGATCCGTTACTCGCGCAGCTCCACACGCGCGCGCCCTTCCTCGCAAAAGGAGCCGAGAAACCGTAGCCGAAGCCGTTTGCTGCTCTCCACTTTTTTCTAGCTGTGCGCCGCTGTTCGAACTCGCGAACTGGCTGCGACGACCGATCGTTTGGGAATGAGCGCAGCTTGGTCTCGCTTGGAGCCGTCGACCACTGTCAACCACTCAGTCAACGCCTGCGCCCAAGCAGAGCTCCAACGATCTTTCCTAAATTGAGCTGAGCGTCTAAGAGAGGCGGAAGCTTAAAGCAGTTGCTCTTTTTGGCTGCGACAAGCTCTCTTAAGCTTAGCAAGAGGTGGAGTGCAGAAAGACAAACAAAAACTACACAAAGATAAATATTTTTGGGTATTCAAGAGAATTAAATTAACTTAATAATTAAATAAAGAAAATTTCAAAAATATAAAGCGAAAATAAAGCTTTTTATAATCTTTAAATTAAAATAATAAATGGAAAATTGTAAATAAATGATTAAAAATATTATTTAAGCAATTAATACGGGAAATTTGAGCTTTAAATTAATTAAAAGCGAAGCAAACTATTTTAAATATCAAGCATTACATAAGATTTCCAGATTTTCCCTAAAATTACGTTTACGACAAGTTCAACAATGTGAATTATAATTAATAATTATTAAAATATACAACAAACTTCCAAGCTGATTATAATTATTAATTTCAAGTTTACGAATTCAAAAAATTCCACAACAACTAAAATAAAATTAATATTTTCCTTTGACCACAGTACGTATGAGTAATATAATTTTCAGACGCATGTTTGATTTTTCTTTATAAAAAAAATACTAGACCTTAAAATTTTGTACTAATCTTTCATAACATATAAAAAATATAACTAACTGCTATATAAGTTTATTAAAAAATACGTTACATTGTTAGAAAAATTAATAATAATTAATTTATAGTTGCAATAAGCGAAAAATCATTTTTGAAATATTTGTAACCATATTTTTAACCATAATCCCATTTTTTTTATCTCTTGTAAAGAATCCTGACTCTGTGAAATATATTTTTCCCAATTCAATTGATCTTCGATCACATTTCTTGCCGTGCAAGGCTCGTAAACAACTGTAACGCTGCAAATCAACTAACAAAGCGAAGGCAAAGACACGAGCCAAGGAAGCGGGCTAAAAGAGAAATCGCAATCGTGAAGGAGCACAGAAGATTGAAGGAGCAGAAAGCTGCGACGGAGGAGGACGGAGGAGGTTCTCTCCTTCATTTACCAGAAGCAAAGCAAAAAAAAACAACAACAACAACAGGCATCAGCAATCAGTGCAACCGTTTGTACTCACTGGTGGCGCTCTGCTCTGACTCATGGAGCTTACGGCGTCAAATGGATTTTTGCATTCGCTTGTTTTGTGCATTTGTCGTTGTTATTCTTGTTGTTGTTGTTGTTGCTGGCCGTGTGCTATATTTTTTGCAGGCCCTCTTGTTTGGGTTTTTTTTTTGTCGTATTTTTTTTTTGGTTTATTTTTCTTTTTTTTTTGGCTGGAGCCGAGGGAGTTGCGGGTCTGTAACCCAATTTTCAAACGAGTCAAGTCGATATGCGAACGAAAGAAGCAGAACAAAGTGGGCAAAAAATTCAAAAATCAGCTGGAAAAGGAAAAAAAAACAACAACTCAAGGCGACGAACGCATTGGATGTGTGGGAAGACAGAGAATACGAAAATTACACCAAAAGACGCTCTCTGCAAAAAAAAAAGGAGGGAAAAAATCGAAAGCAGTTCAAACAACATGTGTCAAAAGGGATGAGCACGAAACACATCTCAGCGGATGAGAGATGAATGCACACCACATGTTCCCCCTCCTGGTTGTTCTGCACAACCCACACAACCCACATCCATCCCAATTCTCTGGTGAATGTGGGGCAAATTGGGAGTTTACCTTAAGCCTGGCCAGATGACAGGACCCGCTCGCCTCCAAGGCCAACAACGGATTGGGAAAGTGGGTTAAAGCCCCGTTGATCCCCATAAATTTTAAAGTCAGGAAAGAAAGACGACGGACAAGCGAGTTTAGGTCACAGGAATACGCGATAAAAATCATTGATTCTTGAGTCAGAAAAATATATTTATGCTGAATAATAATTAACTTTTAAAGGCAAGAATATTTTTATTATAAATTTTATATTTAAGAACATTTTTCTTTTAAAAATTTCATTTAAAACCGAGTAACTTTTAACTTGTAACCAAATTCCGGATATCTTTACCTTGCATATTCTCTCGAAAGATTTAACAACTTTCGCGTTGCTTCCAAAGTCTTGGGCTTTGTTTGTCTGCCTGCCAAAACATATATTGAAAAACTCTCGTACATTGCATAAGTCAAATAAACATTCAAAACGGATTGCAGCCTGCCCCTCGTGCTCCCTTCAAGCCACATCTGTGACTGGCTCACTCTTGGCAACAGCAACGTCGATTCAGCCGCCGGTATATAAGTAGCATAGTTTGGGCAACGTGAAAAACCAGGCTTCATTTATACTCTTCAAGAGGGTAACATAATTTGTTTGTAATAACCAAATAATAATAAAAAAAAAACAGTATATAAATTATTTAAAATTGTTTATTCCACAATCAGGATTTCAGGTACTTTCAACTCCATTCTTCTTTTAAAAAGGATTACGGGTTAAGGTCATAGTACCGACCACAACAACGAGTAAGATAAGCAGCCCAATCAGAATGTAAAAACAAATACACATCGTTGTGAGGACCCTCCAGACAGCACTCGTTCCAGATCCAGTAAAACCATAGATTTTGTTTTTTATAAGGAAACATTTTGAGTGAAGTTCCAAAGAAGGCTAAAAATATTTTTGAAATAAGAATATTAAATAGAAACAAAAAATTGAAAGGAATTTCGAGAGCGTCTTTGTTAACAGAACATTGTTGTAATTTTCTTGTAATTTTCTATGATATCAAATCAGTTTTTTATATATTTAAATATATTTTAAGTCCCCAGAGTATTCAGACTTCGTCTTCTATCTTTTTTGTCTTTAATGTTTTGGTTTTACGAGTATGTGCTGCAGTTTTTGTGCTGTTATCGCTGCATTTGGCTGTTTGCCAGTGTCTACGCGAGTTGCTAGTTGCTTGCTGGTAGTTGCAAGTTGCAAGTTGCTGCCGGGGCAAGTGCTGCTGCTGCTGTTGTTGCTGCTGCTGCTGCCGTGCGTAGTGGCAAAGCTAAAAATAAACTGCATGTAATTATAGTCGCAGCGACTTGTTGCACTTACCGAGACAAAAAAAAAGCGGTTAAAGCCAAACAAACAAAAAAACGGGCAACCAACCGGCCAAGCAACTGCTCTCTCAGTTAAGCCTAAGAGAAGCAGCTCTCTTTTGGGCCAACTCTGGCGACGGCTAATGCTCTTTGGACCGCTTCTAGTCACGTCGACCGCCGTGGACCACAGCCCCGATATATCTGTCTATATAATATCGTATATTAGCTGGGTCACGTATGCGTGTGATTTGTGGGCGCTGCAAAATCTTGTCCTGCTATCGAGACACGTTTAACTTCTTGGCTTCAGACGCTCGAAGACGGAGACGGAGACTGCGGTGGCCACCGGCTAACCTTGGCCTAAATTAGGAGAGTCCATCGAATCGATGTTGATCTGAGCCAAAGTGGTAAACAACCAAAAGCAGGCCAGGTGACTAGCAAAGAATTAATTGAAAATTTAAGTAAACAACAATAAGATTTGGCGGAATTTAAGAATGATTTATTTTTGCTAAGAACTTTAGAGATACTTCGAATTTTCTAATATTGCCGATTTATTTCTTGTGAGATTTTCTTTAAATGTTAAAATATAACTTATTTTACATTGTAAAATAGCACAGTGGCGCCGTCAACCGATTTTGGGTTTGTTTTGGAACTAACGTTTGTAAGTTACTTACTTTTTACAGCTCAACTTTCGGTAATTTTGCTTTTTTGTTAAAAAATTATATTATATACTTTAAATATGTACTAAAATAATATAAAAAAAATTATAAAATATATTTTGATATTTTTAAACATTTTCTAAGGCCTATAAATCCGTTTAAACTCAGTTAAAACGAATAAAATTATAAGTAAGGTCCATGTTAAATAATTTATATAAAGAAATAACTCTTGAAAATTAGAGATAAATTTCAAAAAAGCTAAATTTAAAGTAAGGACCCAGGAGTTCCCTTCAAAATTTAGTCCTAATCTTTCAGAATTCCATACAAAATTCATGAAATCAAAAGAACCAATTAAAAATCCTCTAAAAATAAAGAAACCACAACACTTTAATTTATTTTTGATATTTATTTTAATATTTGTACGTAAATTAACTTAAATTATTATAATTGTAACATCAGCATAGAATATTTACAAAATGGAAATACTACGAGAGGATTGGATGCATGCAATGCCGTGATCAATGGAACGTGATAATCTTTTCTTTTTCTTTTTTTTTTTTTTATCTTTTTTCTTGTCCAGAAAATGTGCAACCTGAGGAAAGAGTTAGGAAAATTAAAGAAAAACTAAGGGAAGAGTAAAAACAATAGGGAAGGGGGACATTCAGGGGCACACGATGATCATGTCTAGTTGAGTAGCTAAAAATGGCATTTGTGTTTGTGGACTGCAGCGGCGGCTCGACTCGACTCGACTCGATGCTGTATTTATCTGCGACGCAGATGCATCATGGACTCCAGGGAGCTCTGGTCCAGGGTGGCAGCATGCTCCAAATCCTCGCTGCTGGCATTCTCCTCGGCCACGTTGACGAACGTGCTCGAAAGCTCTCCATTCAGACGGTTAATGCTGCCCGTGCCAATGTCGTACATGAAGATTTCCTGCTCCGCGGAGGCGTCAGAGGATCTGGTAAAAATAAATAAATATTAATTTATTTTATAAGAAATTTTATTAATATTTATTTAACACTCACTTGGCCACCAGAAGCACCACTGACTGCAGATCCAGTTCCGTGCGCGCTTCCTTCTCCAGCCAACGCTTAAAGTTATCCCTGGTGGGCTTCTTCACCAGCGTCTTGATGAGCTCACCGCCCAGGAACTTAACCTCCTTGCTGTCCGCACTGCGTGCCTCGCTGCTGCCCGACTGGCCGGGATTTTGGGCCTCCACTGGAGCCAAAACCACAACACTTACGATCCTCTTGCCCTGCAACTCTTCGCTGTCTGGAATGGGAAACTGGGCTCCATTGATCTTCAGCGGCAGATAGCGATTGTATTGCTGGCGCTCGGCCAAATCCACAGGAGTCACCACTGTGGCATCCGTTCGCACATATTTCTCGCTAACACTCTGACCCTGCTCAGCATCGTACCTCACCACCTTCACGTCCAGATTCTGCTTCTGAGGCAGAGAGTTGGTTTGCTTGACACGATCCAGCTGCTTCTCGCTGAGAGCCACCTTATCGCCATTGGGCTTGACCACGGTCAACACCTTATTGGTCTCGGCAATCTGGGCGCCACCGCCAGCTCCATAAAAGTGCTGCAGATGCTCCGCAGGCAGGTTCTCCAAAGCAATGTCTCCCTGCTTGTCATAATCTAAGATAGAGATGTCGGCATTGTTTAGAATGCCAGAAGAGAAGAGCTGCTGTCGCAGATCCTCAGGCACTTCGTCGGGCAGCTGGAGCAGAGTCTGAGAGGCCTTGCCATTGGGTGAAGAGGCAGGCGAGGCTGGAACTGGCGCCGCAGTGGGAGCGGGAGCGGCCACAGCCACTGGAGCAGCTACCTTGACAGCCTGCTGCTGATGATCCTTCTGATTGCGCTGCTCCAACTCCTTGAACACATCCGAGTGGAAAGTCGAAACACTGAAGGGGGAATTATCCCCAGACTGGGAAGTAATCTGTGAAACAGCTGGCTGCCTGGGCTGCTGGGCAAAGTTGGTGCTGGCCTGAGCCTGCAGAGCGGCGGATTGGGCATTGACATGGACCACTGGCTCATTGGTGGCCTGCGGGTACTGACTGTAGGTCACATAGTTCGCGGAAGGAGGCACTGGTGTCACCACCATAACCTTCTGACCATGCGTGGACTCTGCATAGATGGGAGGCTGTGGCGGAGCTTCACTGGGGAAGCTGGAGAAGTGAGACTGCTGCTGCTGCTGCTGTTGCTGGAGATTGGATGAGCTGGCCGTAATGTAGTGACCGGAAACGGGCTGCTGCTGCCCTGTTGGTCCCAGATTAGGAGCAGGCACATCATGGATCACCTCGTTGCGGGTATAAGCAAACTGTTGCTGGGAATGCTGTTGCTGCTGCTGCTGCTGAGGCTGATACTGCTGCTGAGCAATGGGATTTTGTACCGTCTCCGTAATATGCTGCTCAAACTTGGGTATGGACTTCAGCAGCTCCGTCTCCTTGGAAGGCTTGATGTCGAAGTAGTTAAGGCTGCTCTGGTGGTGCTGCTGCTGATGAACCTGATGTGACTGCTGCTGCTGCGACTGCTGCTTCTGCTGGTTGTAGTACTCCGGCGGAGGAGTGGGCGACCTCACCGTGAACTGTGGCTGCTGCACGAACTGTGGCTGTCTCACAAACTGATAAGACTGCTGCTGATGTGGCAACTTTTGCTGCTGCTGCGGCTGATAATGTTGCTGCTGCTGCTGTTGCTGCTGGTAGTTGGAATTATCCAGTTTGACGGGCAGGGGCAAAGGCTTCACCTGGGCAGCGGGTGCTGGCGTAGGACGGAACTTGATGGGCTGATATGGCGCCGGAGTCACGCTCTTTGGCGGGATTGTGGGGAAGAATGGCACCTGGACTTGCTTGTGGGGTGGTTTTTGATACTGCTGTTGCTGTGGTTCTTGTTGGTGGTGTTGCTGCGGGACATGCTGCTGTTGCTGATGTAGCTGATGTGTCTGCTGCTGATGCTGCTGCTGCTGTTGCTGCTGCTGCTGATGCGGCTGATACTGCTGATTGTGGTTAATGTAAAACTGCGACTGCTGCACCAGCTTGTTGAAGATGCTCTGCGAGGATGTGGAAGGCAGCTGCTGCTGGGTGATGCTGCCACGATGTGGCTGCTGCACCTGTTGCTGCTGCTGCTGCTGCTGCGTTGGCTTGGGATAGCTGGGAGGTGGACCCACCAGAGCAGCCGGTGGCCTAAAGTAGTTGTTGCCATGCTGCGTGGGCAGCTGCTGTTGATGCTGCTGGTAGTTCAGACCCTGCGATTGGTAGTTGCTGCCAAAGAGCAGGTTCGAAATGGGTCCCGGACTCCTGCCAAAGTTATTCTCCCTGCCATAATCCGCTCGAGTATTGCCCAGGTAACCGCTCTCTGATTTCCCAGCCACCGAAGGTGGCAGAGCCACCACCTGACGCTGAATGCTCTCGGCATCGTGCTCTTCAAGAATATGACCAGTTTGGTGCTTGTTTTCTGCTCCAAAGGACACATGGATGCCAGAGTTACTGTGGAACTTCTCCGAGTCAGGATGGATAATGGTGCGCAGCGTGGTGGATTTTATAGGTGGCAGCGGAGTGACTGGATATTGGATCACTTCCTCCTCTTCTTCCTCCTCTTCGTTGTCATCGTTGTTCAGGGAGGCAATAGGGGATTCCAGATGCAGCTTGTTGTTCTGATCTTTTTTGTAATTTACATAAAAAACATGCACCTTCTCCTTCTTCTTCTTTTTCTTGGTAACAATGGGCTGGGCAGGCTCTTCCGCTATTGTCTCATTGGCATCCTTGATAATGATCTCAATAATGGGTTCTGGGGCTTCGAGATACTGAGGATACTGGGGATAGGGCCCAAAGTTGCTGCTGGGATATTGAGCTGGAATTTGAAGGATATTGAGTTCGGTTTAAGTACTAAAAATTAGTTCGAAAATAAAATATATATACCTATGGCATTTTGACCATTATAGTAACCCGTCTGGGGATAGTAGCTCGCCGTGTTGTCCACATAACCCGCTCTTCGACTGGCTATCTCGGGATACAAGTAGCCGGGATTGCCAAAGTCATAGAGAGTCCTCTTGCCGCGATTGTCGCCAGGCCTCAAGGCCTTCGATTGCCGCGTGGTTGAGCTGGAAGACTTGGTAGTTGTAGCCTTGGAAGAAGGCGCTGACGATGGCAAAGTCTGCTTAGTGGCGGTGGGCTTCTCTGGCTCAGACTTTGTTGGCTTGGTCTCACTCTTTGGCTTGGCTGTTGTGCTGGAGGATGAGGCACTCGCTGTGACTCCAATGACCAACAGCGTCAGCGCCAACTGCAAATTGAATAGAAAGTTAAAGATTAGTAAAAAATAAAAAATATTTTAATTAAATATTCGTGGAACTCAAATTTAGTGGCCAAAGCTGGAGAGAGATACCAATCTTAAGCTTAAAAGGCGCAAAATCACTCGGGGGAAATTGCCGAAAGAGCGGCGTGCCATAAATCTTGGAGATAAACATATGGGGCTGCTGAAAACAAATATTTTAATTGATATTTCCGTGGACAAGGTCGAGACCCCAACAAAAAAACAAACTTTTACCGGCCGAAATAGAAGAAGATGGCCAAACAAATTGGTGAATGCCAAAAAAGGCGAATTAAAAACGCAATAAACTCGAACATTGCCTGCGTTAACGAAGCCACAACAAATTAGCCCAACAAATTGTGGACGTGCTTGTCTATTTTTCACTTTTTTTTTTTTTTGCATTGGGTCAATGTCAAGTTGAGGCCCAGAGTTAGAGTTGAAGATGGAAACAGAGACAGAGATGGTGATGGAAATGGAGTGGCTGGGATTGAGTTGTTGACCACAGAATTGACGGGTTAAAGGCAAGGCTCGGCCTCAAGCTTCATTTTTGGCCTTTTTAATCCAACGAATCGCCGGATTGCGATACGGTTAATCAGCAACGCTGTTTTTTGGCTCCATTGAGTCATCGGCTTGAAGGCACAAGGCAGCCCGGAATTTCTGTGTCGGCTCAGACCGTGAAAGTTGCTGCCATGAAGTGCGGCGACGAATTTCAATTGACCGCGAGAGTTGCTTTCTGGCCACGCCCACGCCAAAATGCCAACCCATGACAAAAGGAAAACTCAATTCTGTGTCGCCGGTACGGTCTTGAATTTTTCACCCAAAAGAAACTTTCCAAAAAACTGCACTTGGACTGCAAATGTCAGCCGTACCGAACCAGGGGCTATGTGTTTCTGTGGGCGCTTTACATTTGATTTTATATCTAGTTAAAGTGGAGCTTCTTTAAGAAGTATGAAGTGAAGTTAGGGAGTTTATGAGTTGGAGAAATAGTTAACTAAATTTTTAATTCATTTTTTATAATTAATATTGAATAAAGTTTATTTAAATATACTAAAAAATTACATAATATTGAAAATACAGAAATTATTAATATTGAAATATCGGCTTTCAGGAAAAGATCGAAGAAAAATTACTAAGCAAAAAATTGGTTCCCTATATCGAACAGTATTACGATTTATTGCTCAAAAAATACAGTTAAACATTTATCGGACATTCTTTAACCTTTAAAAAAATTATATAAATACTTTCTGGTAACTCTACTTTGCTATATTAATTATTTACTCATTTTTGTAACCAATTCCAGTTACCGAGTCTTGCCTGTAATTAAGTACGCGTCGCACTCGCGACTTTAACACATTTTGATGGCTGGGCCGTAAGTGAAGTGAAAATAATACACACTCGACCCACTCCTACGGAGTTGGCCCAGTTGATCTCCGTCAATCGGTGGCGTATGCGCGATCTCACGGCAGTCTTTGCCGCTGATTATGGCATCTGTCGCATTGTCTTATTTTTTTTTTTGTTTTTGGGAGGAGTGTCATGTCAAAACGGAAGCTGTGAGATTGTGTTTTGACAGCCCTCAAGACAGCCTGTGTGTTAGCCTTTGTCTTGGCTCGTTTTTAACACGCATTTTGACAGCTTAATGATGGTATCTTAATTGCAATTATTACAGGGGATGAGTGCAGTCTTCAATGCAGTGATGTCACTGCCCTACACTCACTTTTTTGGGGGTTGTGGCATAACCTTTCTGTGTGACATGTATGCTAATATCTCGGGCCCACACAAACAAAGCGATTATCCAACACAAACTGTCACATCTCTATATTTTATATATTTACCTTACACTGACCTACACCCAACTCGGTAGTCAAAGAAAGCCAGCGGCTGGGGCTCACACACTCCGCTGACCACATACAATGAGCAAATGTCAAAGATTTGCCAAAACAAAGCCAAATACGAAACAACGAACAACTCAAAATAAAAAAACACAAAAAATACAACACAGCTGCAAGCTGAAAATATAAAGAAATAATCAAATCAACATCAGCATCGACAGCGCGAACAGGCAAAAGCAGTTCATGAAAAGAAAGATGCTAACAATGGGAGAAAGTTACACACAGCGGAGCCAAAAAGCCATCAAAATTCATCTCCAGGCCGAGAGCCAAAACCCAAAATACTCGACAGCTGCTGAACTCGCACATTAACATAACGAAAATCTTTTACAAGCCAATAAATCTGAGTTGTCAGCCGGTGTTTGGAGTTTTCCACCCCGAAAAAAAAAGAATTATGCAATCCCGGGGCCAAGACAGAAATTTATTAATGAAAAAGGCAGAAGACAGAAGGCGCAAAACTACTATTTAGTGGGCAAGTGTAAATCAGGGCCCAGACTTGGCACATCTCTAACCGCTGTTGTGCAACCGATTATGGCCAAAAAGAAGCGCCTAACCAGTTGACCGATCGACCGCAGGACTAACAACTTGTGGCATGTGGCTAAGTGCGCCAAGAGTGGCAGCAGCAGCAGCAGCAAAAACAACAACTGTTGTTAACAAGCGGCACGTTTTTGCGGGGTTTTTTTAGCCTCAGTGAAATCTGGCTTAAACAAAAATTGCAACTGACAAATTGCCAGCCAAGTTCTCATATAAATACACTAGTCGGCATATATATTTTGACAAAACCTTGGCTTGACTTTTGATCGTAGCATAGCTTAAACTGGCCAAATATCGGCGCTAAAACTATTCACAAAACACAGATGCTAGTTTTAGCTATATGTATGCCAAATTTTATGTTGTTTGCTATTAGCATTCACTTTCTACAGACAGGAATACATGCAGACTACAACTTTTTGCACGGCATAAGTATTTTGACAAGTACTTAGTAGTAAGAAAAAAATGGTAAAAGTAAACAAAAAGGGAAAATAATTAGCTAATTAATAAAATATGTATCCTTCTTTATTTTTGGTATCGTTTTGAGTGCGTTATGGCACTGAATCCATTCAATTTTGAGGCATATCCAGAGATATCACTTCCCAAAGGGAAGAGACCTCAGAAATTGTCTCCTTTTCGGTTTCATTTAACGAAAATGTTCTTAAATATTTTAAAAGAGCCAAGATAATCTTAATAATATTTAAATGTGGACATTGGGGCATCCAGTTTAACACCGGAAGCCCCAACATCCTTATAAAAATCGGTAACCATTTGGGCTTTGTGGAATAAGGCAATGTCCTGCTGTAGAATAAATGTCTAAAAAATTATTTTCTCATTCCGCAGATATGCATTATCGTTCAGGACTCCTA
>VNJQ01004355.1:0-11209 GCA_008042515.1 Drosophila truncata
TCTGAAAGGTCTCCGCTCCGCCCCAGCTAATTGGGAAGCTGAGAAGAAAAAGAGTATAGCCAGACAATTTGGGCTGCCTTCTTTTTTTATAACTTTTTCCCTTGCTGAATCCAAATGGAATGAACTGCTGATTATTCTGTCTCGTTTATTGGATAATAAAAATATTACAGAAGACGAGGAAGCAGCTCTTTCTAGCTCTGAGAAAGCGCGATTAATCAGGTCTGACCCAGTTACATGCTCCCGGTACTTTGACTTTAGGTTTCGACAATTAATGAAATTGTTTAAAAGCTCCGAAATTTTTGGCGTGTATACTCTTGTCCATTATTATTGGACGATAGAGTTCCAGCACAGAGGATCGCCCCACTCTCATGGCATGTACTGATTTTCAGGCGCTCCAAAGCTGGAAGGACCAGAAAGTTCCGATCAAGTTGTCCGTTTCATTGATCGTTCGATCACCGTCGATCACTACCACCGGGGACGATCCTGAATTACAAGAAGTAATTCAATATCAGCGTCACAAGCACAGTTCTTCGTGTTTAAGAGAACTGCGTGGCCAGGAATTCTGCAGATTTTAAATGCCATACCCTCTAATGCCTGAAACAATGGTTTTGTTTCCATTAGAAGACAGCGAAGCCAATGTTGCACATTATAAAGAAATGCTTCAAAAAATTAAGGAGCTAATAAAGTCGAGTTCCGATGAAGAAACCTAGAAATAACTCTTGAAGAGTATAAGTTCGTCATCCGTTCCAGCTTAAAAAAACCTCATGTATTTCTCCGCCGCAAATTTTCCGATAGGTTAGTAAATGCTTATAATAGGGATATCCTTGGCCTACATAGGGCAAACATGGATATACAATTTATCTTAGATGCGTTTGCCTGTTGTAGTTATATAATTAACTACATAAACAAATCTAACCGGGGGGTTTCGCAACTCCTTCGAGAGGCAATGACTGAAATAAGCCATGGAAATATTTCAGTCAAAAGAAAATTGCAACATCTCGGCATCTTAGCAAGTTCAGCCCAAGAAGCAGCATACAATATATTAGGACTACACATGTCTGAGGCAAGTGAAGGTAATATTTTTATAAACACTTGCCATCCAGATAAAAGGGTTCGCATAGTGCGATCTAATAGGGAATTAGAGCAGCTTTCTGGAAATTTAACTGATATTTTTGAGCAAAACTTACTTGGTAAAAATTTTCCAAGAAAAACGCACGATCAGATCAGTCCAATGTAGATTATGATGAAGCGATCGACTTGGAACTGGATGAAGAAAATCCTATTGCTGACCAAAGCTACCAACAAATAGATGGAACTGGTATGGTCAAAAGACGTAAGCATACCTTAATTCTTAGATGGATTATTTTCTTCTCAGTCGGATTATTTTAAAGAGCACGTAGTGCTTTTTTTCCGTGGCGAAGTGAAGACTGAACTCGTTTCAAATGACAACGAAATGGCATTCAGAAATAATTATGCAATCATTAAGCGCAACAAAGAGCAATATGATGTGTTTGATGATATAGAACTCGAGAGGGTTCTTGAAAATTTGCAAAATTTTCACAGAGAAGATGCTGGACATCTTCCTCAGGAACCTGCCTCTCAATATTTAGATGGAAAATTTAGGGCCTTGGCTGTACCAAACGTCGGACAAAACGTTAATATACTCCAAGATGATAATGTTGAAAATAACCCAGAAGGTGGCGAAGTTTAACTTATTAGACTCCTCCATTAGTATTTGAGGACAACCTTTGCTCGCTTTCCAGGTCGCTTAATGTTAAGCAACGCCAGTATAATGCTCACGGAATGCATAATATAACGGTAAAAAAACGTTTTATGAATATGTTGGCGGAGGGGCAGGAGTAGGCAAAAGTAGACTGATTTCAACTCTATATCAGTCTATAAGTTGGCGAGCTAATAAGTTACCAGGAGCAACTGATTCTGCAAAGGTCTTACTTTGTGCTCCTATTGGAAAAGCTGCTTTTGTAATTGGAGGACAAACACTCCATTCCGTTTTCTCACTTCCAGTGAATCAAACATCAGGTCCCTTAAGACCCTTAAGCAATGACTCCTTAAACACAATGCATTGTAAGCTAATTGACCTCCAATTAATTATTATCGACGAAATATCAATGGATCCAAAACGCTAGGATATTTTAACCAAAGACTTTGCCAAATCTTTAGAAACCAGGACGAAATTTTTGGGGGTAAATCAATTATAGTGTTTGGAGGTCTTAAACAGCTTAGCCCAGTTGGCGATCGATGGATATTCTTAGAAAATATTTTAAATCCATATAATAGCCTGGCTGGGACTAACCTGTTGAGTAATTTGAGGTTTTTTTGGCCTTGTCTCAAGCAAACATGACAGATGTGGGTGTGGAGCTTTTCAGGTAAAGAGTTGTCCCACCAACCGAAGTTCCTGATGACGCTATCCACTTATTCTCCTCTAATGAGGAGGTTAACCAATAATGCCTTTAAGCTGGCTCAAATCGCCACAGAAGAGTTCGTTTCAACTGCCATAAATGCTGTAAAATCAGCTAATATCTCAGTAAGGAACAAAGAAATTACTCTTTGACGTGCTCAAAATATGAAAACGTCCGAAACCCAGGGACTGCCATATATGCTGCACCTCAAAACAACAGCAAAATATATGGTAACCGTCAATATAGATACAAATGATGGACTGGTAAACGGGGGACGTTGGATTGGTAACAAGACTTTGGATTAAGTTTTCAGATCCATCAGTTGGTGCCATGGCCAGGTCAAAAGTTAGGAGAAATGACCACCCAGATTGGACTCCTATTCAAAAAACGTAGAAAACGGTAGAAAGCAATTTCCTGTTGTTCCTGCAGAAGCTATAACAATTCACAAAAGCCAGGGAGCGACCTACAGCAAAGTCACAGTCCACCTTTAAAGTGGCATTAAGAGAGCTTCGCTTTACGTAGTTGCAGCAGAGCAACAAGCGCAGCGGGTCTTTTTCTTTTAGGAGATTTTGTTCCTCCAGCTAGGTTCGGAGCTACAAATGTTCAAACAGAACTCGAAAGCTTGAGATGCGAAAAGGCCTTGACTACGCAATTCGATTTCTGTATAAATGGTATTGATAATACCAATTTAATATATTATCACAATGTTCAGTCTCTACGCGCTCATCGCGAAGACATTGCCAACGACAAAATTATTTGTTCTGCTAATTTCTTATGTTTTGTTGAAACCTGGACGCTTCCCGAGGAAGAGTACAATTTAAACGATTTTAACATTATAAGAAAAATTGATAGCAATCATTACAATGGTATTGGAAAAAACGGAGTACTCATATATTGTAAAGAAAGTATTTCGCCAAATGTACAATTTCTTTTTGAAACAAAGAAATCGACAAACCCCCGAGCAACTTACCAATCGATTGCATTTAAATATCTCCAACAACAAAACACCTAACGGAAATAGATTGGGTATTTTCTGATTTTTTGCGGTTACATACCGAACTCCATATAGCCATAATGATGGTATAATTTGTAAATATAGCTTGTAAGACCATACATTTGATGTTATAAGTTATATAAGTTGTAAGTTCATTATAAAGGTAGTATTGTCTTGTAAATATGTATTCCCTTCATTTTATATATAAATGAAAATTTTGCAATGTAATAGTTTATATTTAGCTTTAGTTCCCCCTCGTGGATTGAGACCTTGTCGTGGTGTGGGGGCTTAGTACGTGAATTTGGAACAACAAATATTACTAAAACTAACCGCAATCCTTAAATACAAGAATATAAGATTACTTTCTTTATTTAAACTTCGGCTTGCCGAAGTTAGCTTCCTTTCTTGTTATTACATGATCCTACATTCCTTCATTGTCGGAACTCCCTATTTTTTGGAACCACCTTTCCGCCATTCGGATGGTTTCCAAAAGACTTTCTGACGGGGACCATTTAGAAGTTCTGGTTGATTTTAATATTCCTGGGGCTTTTTGGTCCCTAAATAACTCCTCTAACACACTTCAATCATCAACACAACATGATTTTATTGCTGGCTTGTTCGACATTTCACTGTCTCAAGTCAACCATGTACGAAATTCCTTAGGGCGCTTGCTTGATCTTTGTTTTGTCTATGATCCGGCAAGAGTTAGTTTAGAGGGGGTTGCGCCGCTGACGCAACCTGAAGATCCCTATCATCCTACTTTCGATGTGACACTCGACATTGGTGCTGATATACAGAATATATCCGGTCGTCCAGCCAAAAGAGTATACTGCTTTCGCAAGTCGGACTTCGACCGGCTGAATAATTTTATTTACGATTTTGACTGGTCCGATTTATACATGTGCACTGACATGGCTGTTGCCATGGATATTTTTTACAATGCCATGAATTCATTTTTCTCTGAATGTGTTTCGTTACACTATCCCTCAAATTCGAATAAACCCCCTTGGTCTACAAAAGAATTGAGTTGCCTAAAAAATGTAAAGTCCAGGCTGTACGCTAAACTTAAAAAAACCGGTTCTCGCACTGTCCTCTCTAAATATATATCGGCTCGGTTAAACTTCACCGTGCTGAACGCGCAGTGTTACAAAAACTATTTAACTCGTTGTAGGGTCCAATTTTTACAGTTTTATAATTTTGTTAACACTAAACGTAAGCTATTAACGCATCCTTCCTCGCTGTCTTTTGAAAATGCAATCGTAAATGATGATCAGGCGTTAAATCTGATATATTCTTACAACATCTCCAAATCGAACCTAATTTTCAGTCCAAGTTTAAACGAAAGCTCTCTTCTTTGGAGGCGGTGCAAAGACTCCACAAGTATTCAAAATTTTAGGCTGGCAAGGAAATTAGGCTCGAATCCTTCAGGAAAAGCGAAGGAAGTCTGTGGCATAAAAGTCCCGTTGCTGCTTATTGGGGACTCGGCTTTCCGATTTTTCCAAGCGCTGATGAAGCCATAGCCACTTTCTAGGACCTTGAAACAGCGCACTTATAGCGAGATGTTGAAAATGCATTTGGCCACTTGGAAGCCAGGTTTCGCTTTATTGGCAAGGGGCTTAACGACAGCCACTACAAAAACAATAATGCGATAATTTTAACCTGTTGCATTTTTCACAATATTTTAAATGAGCAGAACAGCGTTATCGAAGATAATTGGCAGCTGACAGCTAATGACCTGCAGTATCAACCAAATCGTAGTAACATCGCTGCAGATTTAAGCCAATCTGCAGAGAGAATAAGATCTGCAAGGGCCCAAAATTCTCTAGATCGTATTAATTAAATAAGTGATTAAAATTAAAAACCAGTTCTTTTCTACCATTTCCTTGTCATTGCTCAGGTTAGCGAGCTTTTTTGGAGACAAACTTCCAGATCGCTGTGTTCCCCTGGAGGGAGGGAGAATCTTTAAGGTCATAAGTTTGTAGGAATTAGGCACTATTTTTGAGTTGATTCTATACCTTTTAATAGGACTCTGCGCGTAATTCTTTGAGCTTTTGTCTTAAAAATATTTTATTCTAATGATTTTGACTTTCTTCTTAATGAATTTTTAAGGAAGAATCGCGCATTAGGTCTCTGAATTGGCCAGGTAACAGGCCCTACCTTAACTCAATAAAGAATTTTCCAACTCGTATGGCAGCTAAAAATAACGAAAAGGACGCCAAAAACAATGGTACAACTAAACTATGTTTTAAAATAAAATATATTATATAATATTTTAAATTAAGTATAATTTTGGGGAAAAAAAATATTTTTGTTTTTGAGCATTGTATAATTAATATAATTTTTTTCTTTAAGTTGTCATAGTTATGAAAGGTTGTTCAGCGATTCAATTAAAATTGCTATGCACTTTTATTAACACATGTTCCATTATTCAGTAAAAAAAATAAGAATTAGACAATTCAGGCATTTGTATAAACGCCAAACAATATAACATACAAGTTATTGAATTTTAAGGGTGAAGTTTTTTTCTGGTACTGGGTGTATAAGTCTTAAATGTAATATTTTACTTACTTTGACGTAAGTCCGTAGCAAATATATGTCGTGCTGCAATCAATAGCTCTTTCCTGAGATGGGCTGCTTCTTTCGGACAATTTCCCATCAGATTCAGCATACCACTAGTAACAGATAGTGAGTTTGCAATTACCACTTCCTAAAATATTTAGAGTATTATCAAAACAATGTTACGAAATGCAAAAGCTATACTGAAACTTATTAGTTAACATACAAAATTTAATATAATTCTATAAAAGAAAGTCGTGTTAGTTACACAACCTATAACTCAAGTGCGGCAGAACAGATTTGGGTGAAAATTGGTAGGGAGGTAGCTTAGAGCCAGGAGATGGACATAACCCTAAAGTACTGGAAGTGGCAAATAGTCATCCCTTGATTACTTACCTACTAGTTCGTAAATGGGTACTTAAATTTACTAACCCTATAGTAACCCTATAGACTGATTCTGAACTACCTACAACAGAGCACTCACTGAAGTGACCCTATAATAAACGAACATCAAACTACTTACTATAGAGTACTTCTTAAGGTGACCCTATAGTTAACAAGAATAACACCACGATACAGTAATAATTTTTTTAATTATTTTAATAATTTTAAAAAGATTAAAATGTTTTCTGTGCATTACGAATTATGCGCGTAAAACAAAATTATTGCAAATTATAAATAATAGAAAATCTAAATAGTTATTTATAAAGTTTGCATTAGCATTTTACATTTACTTCTGTTCATACTGCTTATATATACTTATAAGTATCTGTGATCGGTTAAGCCGAAAGTTACAATTCCAGTGTTACGAAGTTTTTATATTTTTCTTATGAATTCGTAATTGGTTGTCGGTGATAAAATTTATTTATTTAATTTGTAGTTTTTGAATTGTATGTATAGGGGTTCTCAACATTAAAAATTGGTTTAGCTCCCAGTCGGGATACACGAAATGTTTGTGAGTATATTTTGAAATGGGAATTTTATTTACTAATTATATATGATGATTTATACAGGCATGTTCCAATTTGCACTCTGAAGAAAAGTGTTGATAACATTTTTGGACTTCCCTTCAACATTTTCGAATTTGCCTTGTTTTTCTTTTGTTCCCACGCCCACCTCCCGCTCAACCGAACGAGGGACGCAGCCGTGTGACGTACGTGTGACGTACGTAGAGAAAGAAAATAGATAATAGAACGAGGAAAAATTAAGTTACAATTCTGGCTAATTCTACAAGCAATACAGTCTTTAGTCTTTGAAAGCTTTCAATGCCATCTATACTGTTAAAAAGACGATTGTAATCAGTACATAAAACCCTAAAGGGTTCATGCACTTCAAACTCTCGCTTACAGTGGTTAACTACTAAAGGGATATAAGTTCGAGATGTTAAACGGGGAACATGGAAGTTGAGAAGGCCTAGTAGGTAGGGGCTCTCCACATCTCCTTGTGTAAGTTTATGTAAAAAGACGACGAGAATCCAGGGGAACCCCCAGATCATCTACCAAAGTTATTCTTTCCAAAGAGCAGTCGTTAAGCGTATAAGTGGCAAACAGGGGTGTGATGCGTGAAAAAGTCATCAGTTTGCATTTAGAGCTGTTGAGATGTAAAGCATTAGCATGGCACCATGCTTGGAAGTTGTCATGATCCGATTGTAAGTCTGATTGGCATGCATGCAAAGTTTAACATTATCAGCGTACATGAGAACTCTGGATTTGGTTAGAACCTGCGGCAAGTCATTGATAAACAATGTGAAAAGCAGTGGTCCAAGGTGGTTACCGTGTGGGTCGCCAGATGTGACCCTGAGGCTGTTGGATAGAACGTTTCTGCATAGGTGTTGCAAGTGGGGAGTAATTACATTCTCGAAAAGTTTGTGAATTGCCGATAACTTAGAGATCCCTCTATAATTACTTGCATCCGATTTGCTACATTTTTTGTGGAGAGGAATAACAAATGATTCCCTCCAAATAAGGGGAAATGCTGATGATTCTAAAGATAAGGTAAACAGTTTAAGAAGGGGGTTACACAGCGCCTTGGAACAATACCTAAGCACAGAGCCCGGTATTCCGGATCTGGTGAATAAACTGGCTTAACGCGTTAAAGAGCTTTCATTTAAAATAGGACTGAAAATTAAGTTCGAACTGGGCATAGCGGAAGGAAGTATCTGATCTGAAGTAGTAGAGGGCGAATATGTAGTTTTTAAAAACCCAGCAAAAAGATCGGCTATTACCTGATCAGGATTTGCTGTAGTATTCCTACAAAAAAACGAGGAAGGATATAAGTTAAGCTTACGTTTAGTGTTAACAAAGTTATAAAACTGTTTTGGGTCCTGCGTGAACTGGACCTCAACAAAAATTTTTATAACACTGAGCGTTAGGCACGGTAAAGTTAGACCGAGCACTGAGATAAGAGGAGAAAGAAGTTTTAGAGCCGTTGAGTTTATATTTATTATAAAGCCTAGATTTTAAATTTTTTAAGCGTGTTAGCCCTTTGTTGAACCAAGGAGGTTTATTAGAGACCAACGGATAGGATACCGGAACTCATAAAAAAAAATGGCACTGTAAAAAATATCCACGGCGGTTGCCATGTCAGAGGACATGCAAAGATCGGACCAATTAAATTCAGATATAAGAGTGTTTAGCCTCTCATAGTCAGCCTTTTGAAAACAGCGGACTTTGTTTAATCTTCTACCAGATGTAGTTTCTAAAACTGTCCCAGTATCGATACACTTCGAAAGTTGGATATTGAGGATCTTCAGGCTGCGTCATTGGAGGAACTCTGATTAGGTTTACGCCTGTAGGATCGGATACAAAGCATAGATCCAGTAAGCGGTTTAAAGAATTAAATACGTGGTTAACTTGCGATAGGGATAAATCAAGCAGGCCGTTAATAAAGTCATGCTGTGCTGTAGTCTGAAGGACATCATCATTAGACCAATGAGCACCCGGTATATTGAAGTCACCTAGAGTCACTAATTGGTCCCTGTCAGAAAGCCTCCTGGAAACTGCCTGAATTGCCGAAAGGTGTTTCCAATAGGTTGGCTCTTCTGAAGATGGAGGAATGTAAGAGCAAGTTACGTAAACAGTAGTACCTGTGAAGGATAATTTAACGCAAATGAATTCAATGTCCAAAAAAATCATCAGAAACAACCTGTTCAGAGATAAGGCAAGAGTCAACGGCAATTAAAACTCCACCACCACGCAGAGAAAGACGGTCTAATCTGTAAATTGTGTAGTTACTCGGGAGAATTTCGGAGCAAAAAATCTTCGGTTTCAACCAGGTTTCGGTAAACAGAATTACCTGGGATGCGAAAGAAAAACTATCTGAATACAGTTTAGAGAGCTTGTAAGCCCCGCCCTCCTCTTCCACCGGACATCAGGGAATTGATTGTCATCAAACATAGGCTCAGGAGGGAGTACTCCAGAACACATGATGTCAGGGTACTTAGAATGTACCGCAGACTGGGCAACCACGTTAGGAACCTGCTAAACCTCTTACGACAAGAGCGAAAAGCAGAAAGCTTACTAATGATAGAGAGGATAACGCGATTCACCCTCTCTATCTGTCCGTTTCTTTTAGCCACTCCAGATGTTGTCCATACGTGCTGAATCGCATTCCGCTTGACGAAAAAGCTTCTGAAGTGAAAGCTGCTCCCCTATCAGTTACGATTCGAGCAGGAAATATAAAAACGTACGACCATTCCTCCAGCTTTTTGATAACTTCTTCGGCCCCTGTAGATTTTGTGGTAAACAGCCACATGAACTTCGTATCCATTGGGCCTAGGTGATCCAGATGCGTCTGTAAAGGTTGCCTATACAATTTAAGTAACCTTCCTGTTTTCCAATCTTCTTATTGTTCATTATGCACTTAATGCATGTGGCGATAACTTGTGATACCTTCCGTTGCGTGTGCGGGATAAAAAATTGCTGCTGTAGGCTGTGCATCGTCTTAGTCACCGCAAAATGTCCACCTGAATGGGCTATAGTTTCACATTCCATTGCCTTGGGTACGACTAGCAGATCACGACCTTCGAGATGTTTATACAAAACCTCTCCTTTTAGCTTATATTCCTGGTATGGTCCTTTCTCCAAGATACACAGTATTGCAGTTATAAACTCGTCCATCCGTTGTGCTTTCTTAAAACGCGCTATTACTTCAGTTCCCACCAAAAGAATATTTGGGAATCGGCTTAAACAGTCAACATGTTTCATGCGATCAGCGCTACGATGCTCCAGTGCAAAAGAATAATCTTGCAAAGACAAAATCCATTGCGCTACCTCTTCTTGACGGTTTGAGTAAATGCTGCGCAGTCTGTTACCAACACGAAGATAACACCCAGTAGGTTGTGTCTAAACTTTCTGATCGCTAAATACGCTGCTTTAACCTCCAAGATATAGCTGTGCCGCTTCGAATCGCTTTCCGTGGTTTTCTTGCTCCAGAAAAATATTAGATGAAGATTTTCTCCAAAACGCTGAAACAACGTCGATCCGAAGCCATCTTTTGATGCGTCTGTATGCAGTTCACTAGGCGCATTCTGCGAATAGATACGTAACACTGGTTCTTGGCAAAGGCTAATCTTCAACAGATTAAACGCGTTCAGTTCCTCGGCATCCATCCTGAATTCGGCTTCCTTTCTTAAGAGATTTGTTAATGGTCGGGCTATGTGTGCGTATCCCTTTATCAGACCCAAAAACGACTGCACTGCTTTAACGTTCGCTGGTATAGCGAAGTTCTTTACGGCTTCTTTTCGGAGCCAGGCCAAATTTTTCCGTTTTCAACAGTATGTTCAAGAATATTAATCTTGCTTTCTAAGAAACGACATTTTTTCCATTTTATCAGCAATGAATAACGAGCAGCTACTTTCAGGACTAATTTCAGTGAACTTGTGAATCCGAAGGACGCAGACTCTGTTGGATCCATCCTTCTTTTTGACAATGTCTACTCTGCTGGGGAAATTCGATGTGGATTGGCGTACTACTCCGTTTTGCAGCCATTCCGCAACTGGAGTTCGAATCGCTACGCATTCAACCACAGAGTATCAGCTTGGCTGATGTTTAAATGGGATCATCTTCTCCTTTGGCACTATCTTTAATTTGATTGGACTTTTTGCAGTAGGCGATTCCGGCGTATAGGCTTTTACTATTGATCGTATAACTGGCTCGAGCTGCGGAGCATTGTGAACTTCAACATCGGTTTCAACAACATTATATATTTTTAGCTCATTTTGCGCTTTCTGTTCTACCGG
>VNJQ01004356.1:0-20662 GCA_008042515.1 Drosophila truncata
CCTCAGTTATATTATTTGTGCAACTGGATTTATTTGGAATTGGATTACGGGACAGAAAATCTACATGTGCCATCTGGGTTCCCTTACGATACTCAATATCAAACTCAAATGATTGCAGATAAGCCCACCAACGGTGTACCCTTGGTGTCAATTCGATTTTATTACGACTTGCTTTTAGTGAGTTACAATCTGTATGCACAACAAACTTGCGACAATGCAGGTAATGGCGGAAATGTTTCACAGCATTATACACCGCCAGAGTCTCCAACTCATACGAATGATATTTAGATTCTGCTGGAGAAGTACACTTACTGTAGTACTCCACCACCCTACACTTGCCATCAACTCTATGTACTAGCATTGCACCATATCCATCTGCACTAGCATCAGTGTGTAGTTCGATTGGGTTCCTTGGATCAAAGATAACTAATATTGGGTCACTGGTCAATGCTCGAATGATATTTTTACGTATCTCTTCATGATCCCCTTTCCAAATAAAATCACTATTTTTAGCTGTTAACTTATACAGTGGCTTCATTTGTTCAGAAACGAATTGTCTAAAATAGGATGCTAGTCCTATAAACTGCCTGAGTTGTGTTACTGAATTTGGCTTAGATAGTGCTGATAGGGCTTCTATTTTTCTACTGTTTGGTTTAATTTCACCGTTTTTAATGAAGTACCCTAGATATTCAATTCCTGTTTGGAGAAAGGCACATTTTTTTATATTAAAAGAAAATCCTGCAGTTGATAGAGCTTTTAGTACGATTTTCAATCTTTCAAAGGCTTCTTCTTTTGATCTAGCAACAATCAGAACATCATCGATATAAACTATCGCATATGAATATGCAAGTTCACCTAAAGCTCGTACAATTGATCGCTGAAAAACTGAGGAGGCATTTTTCAGCCCAAAAGGCATGGCAAGGTACTCAAATTGTCCATCAGGTGTCACAAACGCTGTTCTTTCAATTGATTCAGCCTGAATAGGAATTTGATAAAAGCCACTTGCCATATCTAGGCTTGTAAAATATTTTCCATCATACAGTCTGTTAATTTGATCAGAAATTAGTGGCAACGGATACTTGTCGGACACCGTATTAGCATTTAGCTCTCACATAGTCTCTCACTGTCATCTTTCTTCTTCACTAAGAGTATTGGACTAGCAAACGGCGAGCTACTAGGACGGATCACTCCAGCGTCTAACATCTGCTGTACTTTCAGTCTAACAAGTTCCCTTTCATCCTCACTAAGCCTATAAACGAATTTCTAGCGACCCCGTTGTGACACGTCTTTGCGGAATTTCATTTATAAAATTATCTGAGTATTGTTCCAGCACGTTTATTAACGTTTGCTTGTCCTGTTCACTTAAATCTCTATTAACTGCTTTTAACATAATTTCTGCTGTAGATTCTTTCTGGACAACATTAACAATTTTCGTTTTAAACAAACTTAGCTTATCCGAATCTATTGTCATACCAAAATCAAGTTGTAATATTTCACGGCCAATCATAACATCATAGTTAAGACAATCATTATTTACAACGTGGAATAGAATCTCTAAATGAAATTGAGAAATCTGTACCTTTCCAAAATTAGCAAGTTGTTTTTAACAACATTTTCTCCTATTCGGTTTAAAATAACCATGTTGTTAAATCGTTTACCGGCTATCTTATCACTTAACTTATCCTTGATTAATGAACATTCAGCGCCAGAATCGAAAAATATTGGAACGGCTCACCATTTTGGTACATCACTCCCAGTGGCCCTGATACTGAGCATACGTCGACACGCTTCACGTTGTTCCCATTCGCTGCACCATTGGGGCACGTAGATGCAATGTGGCCTACATTGCCACACTTGTAGCACGTCACCCCTGATCTGTGTCGTCCAGTCACCGGCGTGCCATGCGATTGCTTGGTTCTGGTTTCGCTCTTCTCTTCTGCCATCCTCTTACGACATTCTCGGATTTTGTGCCCAAGCCTGCCACAATGATGACATTTTACTGGAGCTTGCATCTTCTGCTTCTTTCGTTCTGGGCCAGAATCCAATCCAAGACATTCTTCCCGCTTGCCAAATGTGTATGCCTTCAGTTGCTGCTGCAGTTCGCTGCGCGTCTTTATTGTTGCTGTATATAGCAGACTCTGAAGCCTTCTGTCAATCTGCGATGCATGTGCCATCACAAGCGACACTGCCATCTCTTCGACAGTCATCGAATTCCATTTTGCCATCAATGACGTCACTAAGCGGCTACAGTATACAGACAAACACTCGTTTGCACTCGGACGCCCGTTTAGTATAATAAACAAAATGGCGGCTGGCGTGTCTGCACTCTCATACCGGTGTGTGAACAATTCTTGGAACTGCGGCCACGTCATTCCAACGTAGCAAATTTGCGACAGCCATTGGGACGCGGCTAGTGACTTACTGAGGGTCATCACCAATGCACTGCCCTCCAGTGGATGCTCGGCCAGAATCATATTCGGAGTTTTACACCATGCTGCAGCGTCAGCACCAGCAGATTCGGGGTTAAACGTAGGCAGCGTCACTGAAGTCTCTCGAGCTGTTGTTTTTGCCGGTGTCTGCATGGCCTTCAGCAATTCCAAAAACTTTTGGTTCTGCGCTTCCAACAGTTGCAGCATTATTTCAGATTGCTGTGGCTGTGGCGATCCCACTTCTGATGTAGGAGAGTTGGTTTCTTTATCGTTTGCCATAATTTTATTTTATCTTCTTGAAGACGCAGCGAGTCGCAGTTGTGGATTGTTCCGCTTCTTTTTCTATAATGGCCGACTGCCATGTGTTCGCTCACGTACACCGAGCCAGTTCGGAACTAGTTCGCACAACTGAGCCACGCTCAGTCCGTATAGCTGTCTCGCTCGGACCTCGCCTTTACACAACTATCAATGCATCACGCACACTCTTTTTGTCTCTCTTTATCTTTATTTATCTTTTCCCAACACTTATATCATTTTTAACATTGTTACTTAACATTAACATCTTTTACTCATTTGGACATGTTAATTTAACTGAAGTATGAATTCAATCTTAACATAATAACTGACTACTCTACGACATATACATTTATTAGAAAGATCATTATTATACTTTTTGAAAGTATAAAAAATTGAAATTTTTTTCTTACGGAGAATAAAACTTGCAGTTTGTGAAAGATAAAAATTTAAAATTTAAGAGCAATCCTGAATGTGGGACGTCGGTTCTGCAGCTATATCGCTTTTTCTGAACTGCTTTTTAACACAAAATTTTGCTATGTTGTAGCCCTGGATAAATTAAATTAGAATAAATTGTGGGTAACTCTAATGAAAATTGTATCCATATCGAGTATAGCCGAGATTTTTAGAAATGTTTCAACCATTTATTCTAAATTCCAGGACTACAACATAGCAAAATTATGGGTCAAAAATCAGTTCAGAAAAAGCGATATAGCTGCAGAACCTGACGTCCACATTCAGGATTGCTCTTAAATTTTACATTTTTATCGTAAAACAAAAGCAATACGGAAAAGATCGGGAAAAACAAAAGCGCCACAGGAAATTCAAATTCAAACACGCGCGCGCGTGGAAACAGGCATACTAGGCCGAACAAAGCTAGGGGCACACTAGCTAGGGCAAAATCCGATTCCGCGGCTGGTACACTACGCCTTGTCAGGGCCTATATAAAGCGAGCCTCAAGCCATAGGAAAGCACTTAGCAGCCGACAGCGATCGCGTCAGGTGCGCCTACCTAGTAGCACACATTCAGTAGTCAACAATGAAGTCGATTTTGGGCCGACCGGATCACTCTGGTCCGCATTTATACTTTGTAGTTTCCCTAAAACCCCTGAACCACTTACGAGTCACAGTACACGGTTCGGTTCACCGAGTCGCCCTCTCTCAGACAAATTTCGAGTCCAAGCTCTGACGACTTTCGAGTCCAACCGCTCTGAAGACTTTCGAGTCTAAACGCCCGAAAGACGTTCGAGTCCGATATCTCTGACCACTTTCGAGTCCAACATCAACACTTCTCTCTGATGACTTTGGACTTTATCTTAAAACAAAAGCAATACGGAAAAGATCGGGAAAAACAAAAGCGCCACAGGAAATTCAAATTCAAACACGCGCGCGCGTGGAAACAGGCATACTAGGCCGAACAAAGCTAGGGGCACACTAGCTAGGGCAAAATCCGATTCCGCGGCTGGTACACTACGCCTTGTCAGGGCCTATATAAAGCGAGCCTCAAGCCATAGGAAAGCACTTAGCAGCCGACAGCGATCGCGTCAGGTGCGCCTACCTAGTAGCACACATTCAGTAGTCAACAATGAAGTCGATTTTGGGCCGACCGGATCACTCTGGTCCGCATTTATACTTTGTAGTTTCCCTAAAACCCCTGAACCACTTACGAGTCACAGTACACGGTTCGGTTCACCGAGTCGCCCTCTCTCAGACAAATTTCGAGTCCAAGCTCTGACGACTTTCGAGTCCAACCGCTCTGAAGACTTTCGAGTCCAAACGCCCGAAAGACGTTCGAGTCCGATATCTCTGACCACTTTCGAGTCCAACATCAACACTTCTCTCTGATGACTTTGGAGTTAAAAAAAAAACTTTTTTGAAGACTTTCGAGCCCAAACAACAATTTCTCTCAGAAGACTTTCGAGTCCAACAATAACTTCTCTCAGAAGATGTTCGAGTCCGACAACAACACTGCTTTTCGAAAACTTTCGAGTCCAATACCTTCTTTAAAGCCGACTTGCGAGTCCAACAATAACTTCTCTTAGAAGACTTTGGAGTCCGACAACAACACTGCTCTCTGAAGACATTCGAGTCCGATAACAACAACTTCTCTCTAAAAACATCCGAGTCCTACACCCACCTGAGGATACGACTTACGAATCCCCTTGAAATCACACCGCCCAGCCGCGTCAGGGCTCTGTTTTTCTCTCTCGCAGTTACTTTATTTTAAGCAGAAATTCAATAATATTTCATTCTGCATACTTTATTTTGCTGTAATATGCTCTCCAATTATCCTATGAGTGTCGAAACTCAAATTTTCGGGGGTGTCATCTCATTTTAAGAAGGTCTGTATACACAAAATTTTCAATTTATATGTATCAAATTTTAGAAAAGCTAATTAAGAAATATAATTAAATCGTATTGTGCTGGCTTGTCGCCAACGCTAACATTACTTATATTGGATTGAAGCGATTCTTAATTTGTTCATATGGTTTGTGATATTCAACAAAGTAATTTTGGAGCGTAAGTAAAGTTAGGTAAATTTTTGTAAAAGGGAAAAGATAAAGAAATATACATGAAAGAAATTTTTTAGACAAATGGCAGCCTTCCCGAAAAGTGCGTTAAAAGGTAGGTAGGGTTAGGTATTAGTAGTCGCGATGGAAAATATAGAAAAGAATACGAGGAAATAAACAACCGGCAAGCCGCCTCAATGTTTGCTTGTATGTGTACTATGTGGGTTAGGATTAAAGTTATTAGTTTACAGGCAGTAATCGAAAGGGTTCATGCAGTTCAAATGAGGTTCTACAATGGAGCCAAACTAAAGGTATATGGAAATTGAGCTGACCTATCATGTCAGTACTTTCCACGTCGCCGTGGAATTGGCTAAGGAGGGTAAGTTAATTAGAATAAGTATATACTAGGAGACTTATCTCTGCTTAAACTGCGTAAAGCGAAAAGCAAAAAGTTCTTTTGGTCCAATTCAATGCATTCACTGTGGACCCCATACTGGGTGCTCCATACGCAAGATCCATATTCTAAGATAGGACGAACTAATGAAATATATAAAGTTTTAGTTACGTAGAGGTCATCGAATTCTTTCGACCACCGTTTAATAAATCCCAGCATACTTCCGGCTTTATTTACCATGCGCGAAATATAATCGATAAAGTTAAGTTTGGGATACAAGCGGACGCCCAAGTCATCAACTGAGTTAAATCTTTCCATCTAGGTACATCCAATGAACCATTCATTAATTTCTTATAAACGCCCGGTAAGGATCTAATGGCCTGAACGATTGCGGCACGAATAAAAAATGTATAAAAAAAAAAAAAAATTCTTTCCAAAGGGCAGCAGTTAAGCGTGTAAGTTGCAAGCTTAGAAACGACATGGGAGAATGTCAACGCGGCCCGGTGAAAATTATCAAGATCTGTTTGTAAATCAGACTGGCAATCGACGTCTTTATATTGCACCCAAAGCTTGACATCATCCGCGTACATAAGTACTCTAGAGTTAGTCAAAAGAAGATCCTTAATAAATAATGTAAGCAAAAAGGGACCTAAGTGGCTCCCTTGCGGGAAGAGAATAATTAACAGAATCAAATGTTGTGCTGAAGTCGCTTTAAATTACATCAGTTTGAAGGTTATTATGGAAGCCATTATAATGAAGGAAGTGAACTCCAAAAGGTTCGTAGTTGTTGATCTTCGCTTAATGAATCCATGATGTCATGGAGAAATTACTGATCTACAAAGGTGCTGCAAATGTGGAGTAATAATATTTTCAAAGAGTTAAGGGATGGCCGATAACTAAGAGTTTCCTCTAAAGCCATTTGCCTCCGATTTGTTACCTTTTTTGTGGAGAGGAATAACAAATGATTCCTTCCAAAAAAGGGGAAAGTGAGAGGGTTCTAGGAATAAGCTAAACAATTTCAGAAGGGGAGTGCACAGGGCATCGACACAATACCTAAGCACACGCCCGCTATTCCGTCGGGACCCGGCAAATGAAGTGTCTTAACACGATGAAGATCTGAAATAAGAGAGCTTTCGTTTAAACTTGGACTGAAAATTAGGTTCGATTTGAGCATGGTGTATGAATATGTTTGATTTAAGTAGGTGGTAATACAGTAAGTTGTTTGAAATAATTGGTCATGTTTAGGTGAGAGGCCCATTTTGCCGCCACTCAACTTAAGAGCGCATCCGCGCTCGCCCCGCTATGCACAGTGCTGCGCTCCGTCTCTCGCACTCTCTCGGTCCGAACTCCGCGGTCTGCCGTCGTCGATCTCCCGCTCTCGCTTTAACTGAGTAAAGCGGCCGGAAGTGCGGATCAATTCCTAGCTTAAGTTTTAGTTACATGTATGCAGCGAGTAAAGCTGACGCGCCCTGAATTCTGCCACCGACGCCCCCGACTTTTTCTTCGACTTGTTCCGTTCGCGCGGTGGGTTTTTTCTACCACAATCAGCGACCCTTCTTTGCACCACATCCCCGACTTCTGGATCTTTTGCGGCAACAGCGCCCTCCTACAACATTTGGTCCTTCGAGCCGGATAATTTTTTGAATTTCTACCAGCAGTTCCCGGCAATGTTCCGCTAAAGATAAGTACGACATTTTTTCCGTCTCCGTCTCTCTGCCGGTCTTCAGCAGTGGTCCGAACATTAATTTTCGTTCACACTGCTGCAAGATTGTTTTTTTCCTTTCGTGTCAACTCCAAGTCCGAGTTTTCCGACACAACGGCAGTTGAGAATTCTACTCTTCGTCTTCAAATTCTGCAAATTTTCCATCCGTCCCCATTTTGTGCACGTCGCCATATTCCTCGCCGTTTTCGGCCTCCCCGTTACCGTTTCGCTTGCCAACGGTCGAGGCATATGTGCATCCATATACATACATACACACATACAATCGTAACATTTGTGAACATATATATTTTTTGGGTGCAATTAATCCGCAAGAGAACAGTGGAATTGTGTGGTGACAAAAATAAGGCATAATTAATATTGGACAGCCGGTGTGAATTGATTTCGGAAATTTCCAAATTCGCCGAACAGTCCGCAGCTGTCGTAATATTTTTTTTTCCAAACAGTGCCATTTTTTACACCACATAACCTTTCTGTTCCCCCAGTTATACAGTCCACTCAACGGCTCCACTGTACCATCCCCTTATACATACATACATATCTCCGTATTTAAATGCATGCCCATATACATATTTACCAATATTTTCTGCCTCCGATTTTAGAAACTAATATAAAAACGAAAGTTCCCTAAAATTTATTTCTGCCGCTGCAGCTCCGTGTTGTTTTTTGTGTTGCTGTTTTTTTTCTCCTGTGGGGACTAACGCACTGCTATGCCGTCAGCGTAACCCAGCGAACATTTTCCGCTCCAACAAAAGCGCAGGTTTTTTAATTCCACCTGTCCGGCTAAATAAATTGAAAACAAATTATTTATTATTTATTTTCGCTCGGGCAACAGCCAAGGGTTTTAATTCCACCGTTCCGGCCAATCAAAAATTAAATTGGAAAATTATTCATTTATGACGTACGCACTGCCCTGCCTTCGGCGTAACCCAGTGAACATTCTCCGTTCCAACAAAATAATTAAATTCAAAAATAATTAATTATTTTAAATATTAACTTTCGTCCGAACAAAAGCCAAGGTTTCAACTCCACCGCTCCATAATAATTAAATACAACAACAATTGGTCAAAAAAATAATTATTATTAATTATTTATTTGTTGCCAAATTCGAGCCAAGGTTCTAATTCCACCTTTCCGTCTCCGCAATTCTTAATTTCGAAAATAATTAAGAATTCAACTGCATTAATTCTCCGAATAAACAATTAATTATTCTATTGCGGAACAAAAATAGTTATTGAATCAGGAATACAATATCTTCGTACGAGCCACAGATATAAATCCATTTTTTGCGAACGAACCCGAACTTTCCGATACTTTTTCATTTTTTCGTGCCTCCAACGTTGCTTATACTCCGCATCAGGCACCATACCACAACAACACCACAACAAACTTCTTCTCTTTTTTGGGATTTGGTTCCTGCCGTTTTTTCCAGGGTTTGCAAATACGAGTTATGAGTAAAATAAAAATTACTACCAAAAAATTGAGCTAGAAAGCTGCAAAAATTAGGTATAACATATTTTTTTAGTACAATTCAGAAATAAGATAAACTTTTTTAAGCAATTTTTATTTTATTAATTGGTGTTTAACAATAAAATAAAAGAAAAGCAATAACTATTATTTTATGATTTTTCAAAATAAAAATTGAAAATAATTATTATTCTCCAATTTATATTTCAAAAAATTGAAAATAACAGTAAAATTTAATTGCAATAACTTTTGAACGGAGCGGTATATTTCAAAGATTGACACAATAATTAATCTAATCTTAATCTTAATCTTATCTATGGGAAATGAATTCAGATATACATTTATGCACATGCACATATTTATAAATATGCCATATGTTACATAAACACAATATACATCAAACGAAAAGTATTAAACCGTAGATTAATTATTTGTGTCAATCTTTAAAATACACAGCTCTGTTCAAAAGTTATTGAAATTCAATTATTATTTTTTAATTTTAATAATAAAAGTTGACAAATAACTGTTATTTTCAATTTTTTTAAATAAAAATTGAAGAAAAATAATTATTTTCAATTTTTTTTTTTAAATCATAAAATAATAGTTATTTCCTAACTTTTATTTAAAAATTGAAAAATAGGAATTATTTTACAATTTTTTTTTATAAAAATTAAATAATAACTATTATTCTCCGATTTTTATTTTAAAAATTATAACTGTTACGATTCCTGGCTTTTTCTCCACATTCGAATTGTGCCGCACAAATTGTGCCGCACACGATTTTCCCTTCGACGTCGGCGCCTAGTTTCCAACTAGTTCCTTGCCATCGCATTTTTATCTGCGATTTCATCGTACGCGTCACATTAGTGTTACCGTCCACCGCTTCGTACGAGGCACCTAGTGCGCAAGTCAGTTGACAATTGCTGACTCGCGAATTTAATTTTGAGAATGCCCACGGGAGACGACAAAAAACCGCGTTCGATCCCATCCATCCGTTTGGACAGATCTCAATCCGCATCTCCGCGGACGCCTCTTTTAAAGCCCAAGGCAACCCGTGCACTTCCAAGGGCGAAGAGCGACGAATCTGTCGGTCCTTCACAAAGGCATACCCGCTCCGTTGCAAAAATGGCTCAAAGTACTGTCGAAGTGGCGCTGAAAAAGTTCATCGCCACAACCGATCGAATTAGCCAATTTGAGGCCAACATAAATACTCCGGGCGCCCCAGAGACGGAAGGATGCTCCCAGTACATGTGCGAAGTCCATCGGGACCAAATTCAGGCCTTGTGGGAGAAGGTGGAGAAGAGCTATGAAAGCTGCTCCGACTTGCTAGCCGTGTCCGACGACGGCCACCTCGTCAGTGCTGGAATCGAAGTACAGCTACTGTTACTCCGTATATTCGAGGTGTATTGCTCAGCTTCGGCAAAAAATTGCCTCCCAATCCACTCAGGCTTCCGTCATTGTCCAACGCCCCCGTCTACAGGCTGCAGGTTACCGCCAGTGGATAACGAGGTCTTTGCGGGTGATTATCTTCGCTGGCCCACCTTCAGAGACTTTTTCACGGCCATTTACATCCAGAACTCGCGGCTCACTCCGGTAGAGAAGTTGTTCCACTTGCTATCCAAAACGAGTGGTGACGCACACGCCATCGTTTCTAAGGCTCCGCTTACCCATGAGGGATTCGTCGCGGGGTGGCAAAGCCTCACTGACCGCTTTGAGAACCGGCGGCTATTGGTCAACAGCCAGTTGAAGATTCTCTTCAACATCCAGGCTGTTCCTCAAGAATCCGGAGTCGCGCTGAAGGAGCTGCAAGCCACCATTCAGAGTTGTTTGACAGCCCTAGAAATGTCCTCCATCAAGGTTGAAGCTTGGGATTGTCTCCTGGTCTTTATGCTTTCCTCAAAGCTCCCCAAAACCACACTTTCTATGTGGGAGTAATCCTTAAATAATAAGGCCGAAATTCCAACCTGGAAGGAATTAGATAACTTTCTGACAGAGCGCCATCGCACTCTGGAGGCCATCGACGACGTCAGGCCTAGTGGCTCCGGGCAATTTCCGCCAAGGTCGGTACCTGCCACCGCCCCAGCTCGGAGGCTCAATTCATACGAGACTCGAGTGGTTCCGGGCCAAAAGGGCTGCGATCTCTGTTCGAGGGAGAACCACCCTATTCGCATATGTCCGCGCTTTCTGGAAATGGATGTGAATGGGCGTGCCGACTACATCAAACGGCTGTTTTGACCGAGACTGAACGAGACTGCACGAGCGCCCATACCTGCTTCACATGCCACAGCCGGCACCACACCCTCTTGCACCGCGGCAATCCGTTCGCTACCGCTCCAAGTCCGCCTACGCCAGCAAGGACTCGACCCGCACAGACTTCCAGAGGCATAAACGGCTCAGAGGATCATTCGGATGTGCAGGTGTGTTTCGCTTCCGGGTCAGGAGCCGTCCTCCTGGGCACGGCCCTTATCAACGTGTGCCATTTGGGTTGCAGCTTCCAGGCACGAGCACTGATAGACTCAGGATCCGAAGCGACATTCATTACGGAACGACTGTTCAATCTTATCAAGCTTCCCTTCAAGACTATTCAAGCCCAAGTTTCCGACCTTAATCAGACCATTTCCGCGCATTCTACTAAGTTGTGCCACTCTCCATTCGATCGCCGTCTAGACCCGGGCTAGAAGTAGAGACTGCGGCTTACGTTCTTCCGCAGTTGGCAGGAAATCTGCCCTCCTATCCAATTCCGCAAGATCTTCTCAAGGGGCTGCCCGACATTTCCCTGGCGGACCCCAAGTTGTTTGAGAGCTCCCAAGTCGATGTGTTAATAGGAGCTGACATTCTTCCGTCCATTCTCCTCGATAATTCCAAGGCTAACATCTGCGGGTCGTTTCTCGGGCAGGAGACCATTTTTGGATGGGTGCTGACAGGCCCACTATTCCAGTCAGCCCCCGCAGCGTGTCCGTTTTTTCCACACGAATTGCCCGCAGCCTCGGTGACTCACTGGATCAGCTCCTCACCAAATTCTGGGAGGTGGAAGATGTGCCCACACAGATCAGTTCGGAATCGGATTCAGTCTGCGAACACAATTTTGTCCAGACAACGAAAAGAGACGATTATGGCAAGTACATCGTGACGCTCCCCTTACGCGACCCAGAGCAGGAGGGCTCCAAGCTAGCGTCGTCACGGTCCTTTGCTCTTGCTCAGTTCCTGCGTAATGAGCAGCGCCTGAAGAGGGATCCACCCCTTAAGGCCCGCTATGATTCGGTAATCCAGGAATACATCGATTTAGGCCACATGACCGAGGTCTCTCCCGCGAGCAGTTCCGCTACCTACTATCTGCCACATCATGCCGTCTTCAAGCCCGAAAGTACAACCACCAAGGTGCGGGTGGTCTTCAATGCTTCTAGCCCGTCCGCAAACGGGACCAGTCTAAACGACATTCTTTACGCGGGCCCGGTCTTACAATCCGACCTGACGATTCAAATCCTAAAGTGGCGATACTTTAGGTTTGTCTTCAATGCCGACATCGAGAAGATGTATCGGCAAATTTGGGTTGATCCCAAGCATACTCCGCTCCAACGTATTTTGTTTCGCAATCCCGAGGGGGATATTCGCGACTACGAATTTAAAACGGTAACCTTCGGAGTCAATTGTGCCTCCGTTCCTAGCGATCCGTGTCCTGCAACAGCTCGCTGACGACGAAGAGTCGAGGTATCCGCAGGCAAGCTAAATTATCCGACATTTTATGTACGATGATGACGTTCTCGCGGGGGCAGACTCCAAAGCCGATGCCCAAGTTGCGATTCGGGAGCTGAAGGGGGTCCTACAGTCGGTTCCCACTTAGGAAATGGACGTCAAATAGCAAGGCGATTTTGGCCGACATTTCGAGCGACCAGCTCCTTCGTGCTGATTTCCTCAAAATCGAGGCCGCGAGCACGGCTAAGACACTCGGCGTGCGGTGGAAGGCGACGACTGATGAGTTCTTCTTTATTCCGCCAGAATTGACTTCCGTCTCGTCTTTCACGAAGCGCCAAGTCCTCTCTCAAATTGCCAAATTGTTCGATCCAGCAGGCTGGCTCGCTCCTTTCATTGTCCGGGCGAAGATGTACATGCAGGACATTTGGCTTCTGGATCTAGGGTGGGACGACGCCCTCCCTCAAGATTTCTGTCAGCGATGGGTTGACTTCCTGAAGAACTACTAAGTGCTTGATCAGATTCGTATTCCTCGATGGGTCGCGTTCCGACCACACCTAAAGATCGAGCACCACGGGTTCTGCGACGCTTCACAGAAGGCGTACGGCGCCGCCATTTACGTCCGTATCGAGGTTGGGTCTACGGTAATAGTGAACCTGCTAACCGCAAAGACGCGAGTACCCCAGTCAAAACGGTGTCACTCATGCGGCTAGAGTTGAGCGGTGCCTTGTTGCTGTCTGAAATGGCCACCGCCGTTCTTCTAAAGATGCCTGGGCCCGCAGCCGCCCTATACTGTTGGACGGACTCGACTATTGTCCTCGCTTGGCTGCAGAAGCCAGCATGTCAGTAGACAACGTTCGTGGCCAACCGGGTGACTAAGATCACCCAGTTCACCGACGTGCAGAAATGGGCAACTGTCCGCTTCGAGCAGAACCCTGCAGACCTCGCTAGCCGGGGCGTAGCTCTTCAAGACCTTGCGGATAGCCAGCTGTGGTGGCACGGTCCTGCCTGGCTGCAAGAGCCTCGCAGTGATTGGCCCACTCAAGGCAATGACGCCCCCGTGACTGAACTCGAGATGCGAGCAGTTAAGGTCCATGTCGCGAAGGCGCCCCCCGAAGATATTCTTGAACGTTTTTCCACCCTCGACCAGGCATTGCGGGTCCTTGCTTATGTTTACCGCTTCATCCAGCGCGCGCGGAAGATTCAATCTCCGTTCGAAGAGCACTTGACAGCTACTGAGATTACGTCGGGTGAACGTCTCTTAGTTTCCGTCACTCAGCGCAGACACTTCGTCTCTGAGATAGGCTACTTAAACCAGAAGCGTCTAGTGCCAGCATCCAGTCCGATTCAGAATCTGAACCCATTCATGAGATTGCCTGCGGCCGGGTTACGGCCTCTGAACTTCTCCAATATGACGAACGGCATCCTATAATCCTTCCGTACGACTGCCATCTGTATCGACTTCTCGTCCAATTTACGCATCGCATCACGCTGCACGGTGGTAATTAGCTGATGATCCGCCTGATCCGGGCCAAATTCTGGATTCCAAGGGTGAGGAATTTGGTCAAGTCCGTCATCTATTCGTGTAAGGTATGTGTCATCCACAAGAAAAAGTTGCAGACGCAACTCATGGGAGAGCTACGCAAGGAACGGACGTCCTTCTTGCGCCCATTCACGTACACCGGCGTGGATTATGCCGGACCCTTCGAAATAAAAAACTATACGGGACGAGCCTGTCTCATTACAAAGGGGTAAGTACGTGTTGGTGTTTGTGTGCTTCTCCACGAAGGCCATCCATTTAGAGCCCACGTCGGACCTTACGACCGAGAAGTTTCTGGCGGCTTTCGCTCGGTTTGTGTCCCGGAGAGGATGCCCCCGTCAAGTGCAGTCGGACAACGGGAAGACCTTTGTGGGGGCGGCTGCCCTACTATCCCGCGATTTTCTCCAAAGCCTGAAAGGAGCTGTGACTGGTGCCTATAGCCACCAGCAGCTTCTCTGGCATTTCATTCCTCCGGGAGCCTCCCACATGGGGGGCCTGTGGGAGGCAGGCGTCAAGAGCTTCAAGACCTTGTTTTACAAGTCCACAGCCACTCGGAAATACACCTTTGAAGAGCTGTCTACTCTCCTGGCGAAGATCGAGGCGTGCCTGAATTCGCGGCCGCTCGCGCCAATGTCCGAAGACCCCGCTGACCTGTTGGCGCTTACACCCGGGCACTTCCTTGTGGGAGGCCCACTGCTCGCCACGGTTGAACCCGAAATAAAGGGGGGGACACCACGTCCATTCTTAACCGCTGGCAACACCTGAAGGCTCTTCAGCAGCAATTCCGACTGCTATGGAAGGAAGAGTACCTCAAGGAATAAGTGGCGAGCCCCTACGAGAAATCTCTGCGCTGGGGATATGGTGGTCATCAAGGAGGACAATCTTCCGTCCAATGAGTGGCGGTTAGGCAGGGTTGACGCGGTGTTTCCAGGATCCGATGGCCATGTCCGCGTGGTCGACATCCGCACCGCGCGAGGGCTCATCAAACGGCCCGTTGCTAAGGTCGTGCTTCTTCCGATGGAAGCGCAAACCTGCCCACAATAATGATGCATTCTTCCGCTTCAATGTTCCTGTCCACTGTGCTGTCTGATATGTAGCTCTGACATTACTGATAACGTTGTTTTTTGTTTCTCCATCATATTTCCGCCAGTCATATTCAGCACGATGACGCCACGTCCACGCAGCGCCCAAGCACTGGAGAGCAGATGTACTCGAGGTACGCAGTCCTACCGATGCCGAGTCTGCAATGGGATCCATCCGCTGAAGAAGTGCCGCCGCTTTCTTCGATTTACTGCCGAGAAGCGGCTCCGGGCGGTTCTTGTGAACCGGTATTGCTCCAGCTGCCTGGCCCACGAGCCCTTCGACGGAGCGTGTCGGCGAGGGGATTGCTGCAAGACGTGTGGTCAGGATCACTACTCTCTGCTGCATCTGGTGGAAAAGCCGCGGACTCGGCGCCAGCCACGTCAGGAGGAGCACCGGTCACGGAGAGCTTCAGCTGCCCCTCGGCCTTCGTCCGCCACTTCCCGGCACGCTTCAGCTGCTCCTCGGCCTTCGTCCGCCACTCCCCGTCGCGCTTCAGCTGGTTCTCGGCCTTCGTCCGCCACTTTCCGGCCCTCGCAAGCCACTCCTCGGCCGTCGATTTCCCGGAGCTCGTCGGCAACTCCTCGGCAATGCTCGACAAGCCTCAGATGCTACACGGCCTTCGTCCGCCACTCATCGGTTGCCATCCACCGCTCGCTCGCCCGCGTCATCCGCGCCTAGGCAATGTTCCGCCTCTCGTCAAGGGCCCCCGCACGACGCGGCCGCTGCGCCAACCGTAGCGTCGCTGCTGCAGCGGAACAGCATTAACGTTTTGCCGACTGCGCTAGTGCGGATTGACACCAAAACCCGGATCTTCGACACGGGGGCCCTTATTGACCCGTGTACACCCTCGAGCTGCATCGACGCATCCTTAGCGGCGTGTTTTCGTCTGCCCACTACCAGTTTGGGGGACGAGCAAGTGTGTTCGGCCACCGTGGGCTCCAAAACCGACGATAGCGTTCGGCTGGATGTCCTGTTCAAAGTCGAGCCTCACGTGCGCGTTCGTACGCCGTCCCGAGAGCTGAGCGAAGCGGTGCGTGCCCACTTCCGGGGCTTTATGCCCTAATCCCACACAGTCCATCCGTTTGAAACCGTTGGGATTTTTCTCAGATGTGAAACTCGTGTTCCTATAGAGCTACATCTACATCCCCCATCCGATTTGGCAGCTGTCAGTCATACAATACAGAAACAAGAAAGGAAGCTAACTTCGGTTCGCCGAAGTTTATATACCCTTGCAGATTGCAATTGAACTATAAAATTAAAGTCGAAATTCTGAAATAATAATAAGTGGTCAATTCCCAAATTTGATTAAAATATTTTGAGAAATAGCGAAACTCTGAATTTTTTATTATTACCCTGATTGTTCCTATGGCAGCTATAGGATATTGTTGTCTAATTTTCATGAAATTAAAACTAAGATTCTCAAACAATATTAAGTGGCCAAATCTCAAATTTGATGAAAATATGTTGAGAAACAGCGAAGTTAGGATATTTTCTATTATTTTCCTGATTGTTCCTATGACAGCTATAGGATATAGTCGGCCGATTTTCATGAAATTAAAATCGAAATTGTAAATTAATAATTAATGGCCAAATATCAAATTTGGTGGAGTTTTGTTGAAAACTGACAAAGTTATAATTTTTTTTCGAAAGTTTTACCGATCGTTCCTATGGCAGCTATATGATATAGTTGTCCGATCCGGCCCGTTCCGACATATTTACGAGTGAGAGTATATAGAAGACTAACTGCAAAGTTTCATTCAGATAGCTTTAAAACTGAGGGACTAGTTTGCGTAGAAACGGACAGACAGACGGACAGACGGACATGGCTAGATCGACTCGGCTGTTGATGCTGATCAACTGATCACTGCGTTGCAAACTTCTGACTGAAATTATAATACCCTGCAAGGGTATAAAAAATGTGTTCAAATATGAAAGATTTTGCTGTTTTGGCTGTTGTACAGAAACAAACCCAAAAATTGGCGGAGGCTCTAATATCAGTTTGCTCAAAAGAAAACGAAGATTTGGAGGCTATGCAACGACTCCAGAATTATTCAAAATTCTAGCCTGGCAAGAATATTAGGCTCGAATCTAATCCTTCAGGAAAAGTGAAGGACGTCTGTGGCATAAAAGTCCCGCTGCTGCTTATTGGGGACTCGGCCTTCGGATTTTCCCAAACGCTGATGAAGCCATACCCATTTTCTAGGACCGCATCCTTGGAACAGTGCACTTACAGCAAAATGTTGAAAATGCATTTAGCCATTTGAAAGCCAGGTTTCGCTTTATTGGCAAAGGGCATGAAAGGCACAACAAAAACAATAATAACAATTAACCTGTTGCATTTTGCAGAATAATTTAAATGAGCAGAACATTGTTATCAGAGATAATTGGCAGTTGAAAGCTAATGACCCACAGGATCAACCAAATCGTAGTAACATGTCTGCAGATTCACACCAACCTGCAGAGAGAATAAGATCTGCAATTGCCCAATATTGTCTAGATCGTATTAATTAAATAAATGTTTGAAATTAAAAGCTAGTTCTTTTCTACAATTTCCTTGTCATTGCTCAGGCTAGGGAGCTTTTCAGGAGGCAGACTTCCCGAGCGCTGTGTTCCCCTGAAGGAGGGATAATCGTCAGGCTCAACTTTTATATATCTTGATGCGGAACCTTAAATTTTCCACCTGTTCAACAATTCCTATGATCCAGTTCATATGTTCCAATCAAAATGTTTTATTTCATATGATCCATTCATATGTTCCAATTAAATTGTTCCAATTCTCAATTCAAAAATTTCAACAGAAGAATTCTGAGTTAAAAGTAAAAAAAAAAAGTACATCAAATTTTGGATGTACAACGGATGTGGAACGAAATGAGAACGTTCGGATGGAGAAAATCATATGGAACATCCGCCCAACGGATGGGGGACGGCAGATGGAGCTGTGTGGGAATACCCTATAACTTTGGCCGATGAGCGTTTTTACTTGCCAGCGACGATTTCCGTTGTCCTGGGCGCGGATATGCATCCACGCATCATGCAGCCGGGCTTCTTCAAAATCTAGGACGGGCTACCAGTAGCCCAAAGCACCGTGTTCGGATGGGTCATGTCCGGAGCCTGCCACCAGCCGTAACTACGAGGGACCTTTCGCAACCCGAGTGATTGCAGGGGGGCGGGATGTTTAGGTGAGGGGCCCATTGTGCCGCCGCTCAACTTAAGAGCGCATCCGCGCTCGCCCCGCTATGCACAGTGCTGCACTCCGTCTCTCGCACTCTCTCGGGCCGAACTCCGCGGTCTGACGTCGTCGATCTCCCGCTCTCGCTTTAGCTGAGTAAAGCGGGCGGGAGTGCGGCTCAATTCCTAGTTTAAGTTTTAGTTACATGTATGCAGCGAAATAAAGCTGACGCGCCCTGAATTCTGCCACCGACGCCCCCGACTTTTTCTTCGACTTCCCAGTCGGACTTCGCTTCATGTCCATGAGCGACTCACCATGAAAAGCGGGTGCAGCAGGTATGGCCTTCTGTATGATCCCTAGTTCTGTATGGCGGTTCATGTACCTAAATTCCCTTTTGGATTATTTCTCAAAACTAAATAAATAAAGAAATAAAAATGTCCGCCACGAACAGGATTCGAACTCTCGCCCGCTTGTTTCGAAGGCGGGTGCCCTCACCCCTGAGCTAAGCGTCACAATCGACGGGCAAAAGCACAGCCACATATCAATCGAGCGAAATAGATCATGTCCTTAAGGTTTGTAAGCTTCTGTCTCTTTTATACATGTTCAGTCGCAGCAGTATATAGTCATAAGTAAGAATATCTCCAAACACGACACACATTATGTAACAACTCTTCAGTCACAGTGACCTGCATTTGTCGTAAATAAAGTATCATTTACCAGGTCAAGCGAACGTGCATGGTCAACTGAGACGAGGAAATGAACTCGGGCGATGGTCTCAGTTCGCGACACTAACCCACATTCACAAGTAACCGCACACTATTTCTTATACGTTATTTCTGTTAGCATAAGCATTTGTGTACCTATATATATTGTTAAGTTTCATTAATAAAGTCAGTAAGAGTTCTACCTCAATCAGAGCTTTTATTCATGCTGTTCTTTTAAGAACAACTTATGCACCCAAACCCCTCACACAAGTCCACCTAGTTTCAAGTGCTAGTTGCGACAACAAACAGGCAAATAGTTTATGCACTATTTGCCAGGCATCTAAGCCTTCTTACACTCAACAATACATGTTATGCATACATGTGTATATCGTTATGCTTGTATGTTTATATTGTCGATGCCGTCCAAGTTCGCTGCGTGGCGCGTTGTGTAAGCGACCCGTCTGTTTAACGTGGAGACCCAGGTTCAATCCCCAGTAAAGCAGTAAAAGTAAATAAGAAATATAATAAAGTTAAACTTAAAAGAAATATAAAAAAAAAGGGCAAATGTTAAAAGAAAAGTGCAAAAGAAAAAAAAAGTTTTTTTTTTTGCAGCGACGGCGGCATCATGAATTACCCCATGAGCGCTGCACGTGATTTTCACAGTGAGACGAGCAGCGACGTAGGGATCATGAATTACCCCGGCCGCCCATGTATAAAAGCGAATGAGAACTTTACATGGACGGTGGGCCCTACCCCATGAGCGCTTCGGTAGGAAAAGTACATCTTTTGCATGATGTAAAGTCCGACTGGGTTGTTCCGTTCGCGCGGTGTGTTTTTTCTACCACAATCAGCGGCCCTTCTCTGCACCACATCCCCGACTTCTGGATCTTTTGCGGCAACAGCGCCCCCTACAACAGATCAAAAAGATCGGCAATTGCGTGATTGTCATTTAAGCTTGCATTTTAAAAAGAAAGCGAGGAAGGATTAATAATATTATAAAACTTTTTAGGATCCTGTAAAAATTGGGCCCTGCAATGAGTTTTTTCTTTTTTTTTAATTGAAAGTACATCCTTGAATCTTACTTAGGCTTCGGCCACGCATTGAGCGATGAGCAACTGAGCAACGCTCTCTCGAGCGACGTAAAATATTAAAGCTTATGAGAAAGCATTAGATCGCTGAGCGACAAAATGCAAACAATGTAAAAAATATGCGCGAAAACCTTAATTTATTCAAATCGGAACAGAAAAACAAACAGATGAAGAAAACAAAAACGAAGATTTATTATTTTTTAAATCACTTTTGCCTTTTATTTGAAAAATTTACTGACATCAAAAAGTTAAAGATTAGAAATGAATTACAAAATATAAAATTTTCTAAGCTTAAAAATAAGAAATAAATATTACATTAAACTACTACTTATGAACTACTACTATAACGGCTTTCAAACAGTCTTCGTAGAACCTCTCTAGAATATAAGGCATTTTACAACTAATCAACTCGAGAGATGTCGCTCAGTGCGTGGCCACCTCACTTAAAGCGATNAAAAGCACAGCCACATATCAATCGAGCGAAATAGATCATGTCCTTAAGGTTTGTAAGCTTCTGTCTCTTTTATACATGTTATGCATACATGTGTATATCGTTATGCTTGTATGTTTATATT
>VNJQ01004357.1:0-41075 GCA_008042515.1 Drosophila truncata
TGGAATCAGTCGTTTTTTTAAGCACTCTTTCTGATAAATTTCTGCATTAATTGTGCCTTTTGTAAAAAATGGACTGGTTCTGAGGCCACAGGTGCAAATGGCCTGCCATATCAGCACTTTCTCCCCAAATTTGTCCATTTGAATTTTGCACACTGAGTCGTCCACTGTTCCACCTTTGGTTTTTGTGTAAAATTGAGGACCTGGTAATGTTTTTGAGTCCAATTTTACATAAGTTTCATCGTCTATAATAATGCATTCCACGTTGTCAGTGAGCAAACGATCATAGAGCTTTCGCACTCTTTTTTTGCCGACTTCTGCTTGACGCTGACTTTTTTTGGGAATTTTTTGTTTTTTGTATGTCTTTAAATTATGCCGTTGCTTAATTCTTTGAACCATACTTTTACTGGTACGGGCTTTTTTTGCCAAATCTCGCACAGACATCGTACGATCTTTGTTGATTAAGGCCAATACCTTTTTATCAACACCGTCATCCCTCGGACCTTTTTTTCTTCCAGTTTTTGGCAAATCTTTTATTGAAGATGTCTCCCCAAACTTAGTAATAATGTTTTTTACACTATTTACACTAATTTTATAGCGTTTTGCTAATTTTCTGTACGAAATATTGTTTTCGGTACAGTAATTGTGCACAATTTTTTGGCGAACTTGCTCTTCAATTCGAGGCATCGTGAGAACTGTACAGTCAATAGGAAAAAGAGAATATGCAAACAACGCAGAATTAAAAGAGCTTTCTAACGGTGCATCGCATGGCATGATCAGAAGCTCGCACTGAGAGCTATTGACGGTTGAAAGTGTGCAGTTTCTTTTCGGTACAGTCCTTAATAGGTGAATATCGTCCGGTTTCTGATTTGTGTTAGAACATCTTCCGTTTGTGTCGCTTCAGTGTGAAAGCGTGGTGTTGTCCGGGATCCAAATTGCCGCCGTCTTTGTGTTGTCTTCTAGCCAAAGACCTTCCTTCAGTTTTTTATAATGTTAGCTAATGATAACAACGTCGATTTGGTTTTCCAGCACAATTTGGTGCAGCAGGTCATTTGCCGTTCTACTTCTATGCATATTTTCTTAAAGGATTTTCATGGCTTTCCTTTTCTGGCTACGATGGGGCATTGCGCTGTCCCAGGGAGGTGTCCAACGTCGCTCCTGTTCTCTGATGAGCAGATTCAGCATCTCGGAGGTTAATTGCAGGTCTTCATTTTATGACCCCTCTGACCACATCTGATGCAGAGGTCCCTCCTATCCGGTCCTTTGCAATCCTTTTGCAAATGTCCAGCTCCGAAACATTTGAAGCATCTCTTTATATCGAGACAAAGCTCCACCCTATTTTTATGCGTTGTTCCGTCAATATCTTCGACGCATCTTTCGTTGGTAGAGTAACAAAGCCTCACCTTCGTTCTAAGCTGTTTACTCCTATCAGTTGAATTATGATTTCCTAACATGTGTCGCCTATACCTTCTCTGATTGCTGATTCATCTTCTCGTGTGACGCTGCCAATGTCTCTAATTTCAAGTTTGACAAGTTGCCGCATGGTCTTCTTCAGCCCGCAATCGTCAACTCAAAAAGTTATATCCAGCCACTGGTCCTTGTGATATCCATGGTCGTGCCGTGACTAGGGGTCGTGGGTGTGTCAGGCCCGTCACCCCGGTAAAGATGCCCTTGTGGGAATAATAATAATTATAAAAAGTTAAATTTTTTTATTTGGCTTGAGGAGGGGGAATGCCTGACGCATCTTCTCGATTGCCGTCGCAACAAAAGGTATGTGGGGCTTGCACCCACTAAACCACCTCCATCTCTGCATGTCAGCATGGTTTTATGATAATCTTTTGGAACTTACTTCATTTGTTATTAGGGGCTTCCAACGTAACTTTCAAACCGATTTTATTTACACGGAGGTAAATCATTTTCTTCTGGTTAGGAAACTCGATTTAATAGGGTTTCCTAGTGATCTTCTAAGTTATCTAAGTGCCAGGACTCAAAGGGTTCTGTTCAGAAACGTTCTATCCAACAGCCTCAGTGGCACCTCTGGTGCTCCACAGTGCAGCCACCTTGGACCACTGCTTTTCACATTGTTTATCAATGACTTGCCGCAGGTTCTAATCAAATCCAGAGTACTAATTTACGCTAATGATGATTAACTTTGCTTGCAGTAGAGGGACAGTTCATCCCAATCAGACTTACAATCGGATCTTGACAACTCCCAAGCACTACATCTCAAAAGCTCTAAATGCAAACTGATGACATTTTCACACGTCACTCCCCTGTTTGCCACTTATATGCTTAACTACGGCTCTTTGGAAAGAATAACTTAAGTAGATGATCCAAAGTTTTGTTCTCGGAATATATTTCCCAGTTAAAAAGCCAGAGGCATGTTTGAATACATTTAAATGAGGTCGGAGAAATTCGAGTCTCCTTATGTAACGAAGACCCTATTTATCCGGCCTATCCTGCCGTCTTATTTTAGTAGACTTCTCTTAACTAACTTACTTTTTTTAGCCAATCGTACGACGATGCTTGACGCCGTCCTTTTACATAAACTTATACACGGTGATGTGGAGAGCCCCTACCTACTAGGCCTGCTCAATTTCCATGTTCCCCGCCTAACATCTCGAACTTATATCCCTGTGTAGTTCACCACTGTAGGAGAAAGTTTGATGTACGTGAATCTATTAGGGTTTTATGTACTGATAAGAATTGTCATTTTAATAGTAAAAAAGGAATTGAAAGCCTTCAAAAACTAAAAACTTTATTGCTTGTAGAATAAGCCCGAATTTTATCCTAATTTTTCTCGTTCTATTATATATTTTCCTTCTCTCTCCATGTGACGTACGGCTGCGCCCCTCGGTCAGTCAGTCAGGAGGTGGGCGTCAGACCCGAGCGTAACTAAAAACAAAAAATGCACCTATCATCAAAGGCGTTTATGTTGCAAACACAGTTGCAAATACCAAAAAGCATTTGTACCGAACAAATAAAAAAAAGTTATAGCAAAAATTGACGTAAGCGATATGTACACCAACGGAATTCTTGACTTAGGTCAGTTCTTCCAAAGGCTTCAATTAAAAACGGAAGCAGGAACTTAATATCAGCCAACTCAAAGTGACACAGAGCGAAAAGAACCTTTAAAAATAATGGACAATAAAATATTATAGTATCTAAGAGTAAAGCTACTCAAGCCGGTACGCCTATTATCAAATAAAGATAAAGAAAAAGAAGTCATATTATGGACGTTGATGCACTACGGTCAGTACACTCAAGTGGCCCTTATGAAACCAGGCACATGCCTGTTAGGGTTTGGTATTAGTATTGGCAATGGAAAAAATAAAAATAATACGAGGAAATAAACTTCCGGCGTGCTGCCTGAATGTTTGCTTGCATGCGTACTAAGTGGGTTGGGATTAAAGTTTTTAGTTTAGGAAGCCTATCTACATGTGAGATTATTGAGTACAAATCATTATAACTTGCACACAGTACTCTAAAGGGTTTATGCAGTTCAAAGAAGGTTCTACAATGGCGCAAAACTAAGGGTACATAGGATCTAGTATTTCTACTCGGTATGTGGAAATAAAGCTGACCTAACAAGTCAGTACTTTCCACATCGCCGTGAATAACGTTATAAATAAAAGTAATGCCCAGCATAATTCTATGATTGGCTATGGAGGGTAAGTTTATTAGGAGAAGTCCACTATGATAGGAGGGTAATTTCTGTTCAGCATCCCAGTTTAAGCCGCGTAAGCGCAAAGCAAAAAGTTCTTTTGAACCAATTCAATGCGTTTACTGTGTACCACATACTGAGGGCTCCAAACGCAAGATCCACAAGATCCACACACAAAGCTTGACATCATCCGCGAACATAAGTTCTTTAGAGTTAGTCAGAACTTTGGGCAGATCGTTAATAAATAATGATAATATTGCGGGACACCGGAGGTGACCCGGTGAACATTAGATAAGTTATTTTTAAAGAGGACTTTTTGCGTCTTGCCAGTCAGATAACTAGAGATCAACCTAAGAAGATCAATTGGAAATCCCATTAAATCGAGTTTCCTGAGGAGAAGGGAATGATTAACGGAATCAAATGCTTTGCTGAAGTCAGTATAAATTACATATGTTTGAAGATTATTATGAAAGCCCCTATAATGAAGGAAGTGAGCTCCAAAAGGTTCGTAGTTATTGATCTTCGCATAATAAATCGATGCTGGCATGGAGAAATTACTAATCTACAAAGATGCTGCAAATGTGGAGTAAGAATATTTTCAAATAGTTTAGGGATGGGCGATAACTTAGAGACTCTTCTATAGCTGTTGGCCACCGATTTGTTACTTTTTTTGTGGAGAGAAATAACAAATGATTCCTTCCAAATAAGGGGAAAGTGCGAGGTTTCTAAGGATAAGGGGAGAGCACAGGGCATCCGCACAATACCTAGACACACAGGACTTAATTTATTAGTGAACCAAGGTGGTTATTTGAAATTGAGGGATAGTATTACCGAACGCAATCAGAGAAAAATGAATTTATGGCATTGTAAAAATATCCACGGTAACAGCCATGTCAGTGCACATGTATAAATCGGACCAGTTAAAATCGGACAAAAAATTATTCAGCCGGTCAAAGTCTGACTTGCGAAGGCAGTAGACTCTTTTGGCTGGATGATCAGATATATTCTGTATATCAGCACCAATGTCGAGTGTCACATCGAAAGTAGCGTGATAGGGATCTTCAGGTTGCGTCAGCGGCGCAACCCTCGCTAAACTAACTCTTGCCGGATCAGAGACAAAACAAAGATCAAGCAAGCGCCCTAAGGAATTTCGTACATGGTTGACTTGAGACAGTGATATGTCGAACAAGCCAGCAATAAAGTAATGTTGTGTTGAAGATTGAAGTGTGTTAGAGGAGTTATTTAGGGACCAAATAGCCCCAGGGATATTAAAATCACCCAGGACTACTAAATGGTCCCTATCAGAAAGTCTGCTGGAAACCATCCGAATGGCGGAAAGGTGGTTCCAAAAAATAGGAAGTTCCGACAATGGACGAATATAGGAACATGTAATAAAAATAGAGCTACCATTGAATAATAGCTTTACAAAAAGGAATTCAACATCGCTGTATTCCTCGAAAGTTAATAATTCTGACGTGAAAGTGGAGTTAACCGTTATGAGGATCCCACCATCGCGCCTGACAAGCCGATCTAGCCCATAAATTGTGAATGCAGTTAAAAACACTTCGGAGCTTAGAATCTCCGGCTTTAACCAGGTTTCTGTGAACACAATAACATGGGAGGCGAATGCAAAACTATCAGAACACAATTTCGGCAGCTTACTACGTAAGCCTCTTGTATTCTGATAGGAGATTGACAGAGAGGTGTTTAGATTTTTTTTGGACAGAGTTGGAGGACGTAGAGGGTGCAGTGGTCAGATCGGGCATGGGGAGACTTATTCCCACAGCCGGTTTCTTTTTTTAGCTTCATATTCTTTGACAACTACATACTCCGGCCAGAATTTGGTAGAGCATATCGTGCCAAAGAATTCATTTGGGACATTTATTTTGAAAGATGAAATGTCCCTAGCGTAAGAAAATTACAATTTTTCCACCTTTAACTTTAAATGGACTCTGACTTTGCCTCGTATAAACACACTGTCATCTTCAGATGTTTGGCCAGGGAAGGGCCGCGAAACCAAATATCTGTTTCGTAGGTGGGATTGCAACAAGGGCATTTGGCAAGACAGACTGAGTATCTGTCGTGCCATTATCGACTGGTAGTCCGGCCCTTATGTCCTGGGGAGTTGAATAGACGGGGCTATGGGGGGTCAAATATTGTGATCCCCTAGGGGATGAAACGGATATTACCGGGGGAACGGTCAGTCCCACGGTACATTCGAAAACCGAATGCTTGCGTGGCTGGTACCGGTCCTTCAAAAATGTGCCTTTGAATCTGCATATTATTTATTGTTTTCAGATCAGCGTGATAATTTTTCTATTCTAGCTGAAACTGCTGAGAAAGCTCGTCGTCCCAGACCATTATTAACTCCCAAAGGGTTTGCATGAATATCTTCGCTATGAACACAATGCGGGGAAATAATCCTAGTGAATCGAATAATTGCGATGATTATGAGCCATTCGTTTGGTGATGATTAAGGCTTCCGTTTTTTAGGATCGTCCACATAACTAATCATTTTGTGGCATCTAAAGCAAATTAATTATATGTGGGTGCGGAAGCGTAGCAAAATTGCAAGCAACTCGCTCTGCACCGTGGGTGCATTTATCATTTAAAGATTCATTGCTTGTCGTTTTACAGGAAGCATCGAACACTACCCGTAGTTTCGTAGTGCTGCTTTCGGGCTTCAGCACACAGTGATGTGGGATGAAAAATGGATCCGAGGGTATCTATGTGTGATGCAGTTTCATGTGCCCAAGACGTTCATATTCCTCTACATAGCCTATCCAGATTTCAGGAGACGTTCGTCGCTCTAAAGCTAAGAATCTGTTGGTTGCCGTCTTCTAAGATGCCCCCAGTGCTGAAGTTCCTTCAGAGAATGGAAGTTTTATTGCAACCTGTAGATTTGCTACGAAATGAGATTCGCAGTGAGCTTCTATCGAAGATCAAGTCTTTTCTTTGGTGTCTAGATATCGTTCTAGTGTTCTGGTTTCCAATATCGTTCTAGCAGCGTATCAACCTCTTCTTCTGTGGTTGCCGCTGCACAAATTGCTGAATCTTGCTCAGTAGGAATTCTTCCGGCCACAATCCTTCCAAGCTTTGTATTTTGAAGAATTGGGCCTCCAGGCATCATCAGTATTTGACTTGGCAACAGAAACGAATAATAATGTTCTGCGCCGATAAGCATGTCAATCTTTCCTAGGTTGTTGGAGGCCATACGTTTGGAGATCATATTTATTTGTGATCCTGAATCTTGCAAGGCTCTAAATGTGGCCATCTTACCATTACTTGCTTTGACTGATACCTTGACTGTGGCCAGCAAATTGTAACTCCTGTTACTTGCCACACCTACAGACGCTGATTGTGGCTCTGTTGCTGCACCTGACGTAGCCTCAAGATGCAGCAATGTATGGTGTTTTTTATCGCATTTAAAACACGTACGGCCTTGGCAATCCTTTGGCTTGTGGGCACTGCTGAAACACACACAATTTTTGTTTTTGTACCCAATTGACTCATTCGAGTATAGGTTTGTTGCGAAAATCATCACATTTGTATAGCCAATAATTCCGTTTGCAGAATGGACTTTGGTAGCCTTCCCGCGCTGGTGGAAGTGCATGTTGGGACCTTCTGCTCCTTTCTTGGTTATTGATTGCGTCTTCCTGTTCCCAGTACTCTGCTTCGCTGGTCCAGGAAGCTTAGTATTGTGTCGAGACCTTGCAGTTCTCTTGACCCGTCTAACGATTGTTCGTAGTGGGCTCTATTTGCAAATCCAGTTTTTGCTTGATGATGGCAATTATGATTGTATCCCAACTAGATATATCAATGCCTAGTCCCTTTAATGATGCCGGAGATTCAATTGTTGTAATGTACAACTGCTTTAATGACTTTCGTCACTGTTTGTATGGTTTTGCAGGAGACGATTGAGAATCGAGTCTGCTACATGGCGGGGATTGTTGTATGCGTCAACCAATATTTCCCATGCGCTCATGTAATTTTCTTTTTTAAGATCAATATGCCTTATCAATCTTTCAGCCTCTCCAGCTACGGTGGTTTTGAGGTACCACATCTTCCTTACTGTAGGCATGTTGGTATCATAAACCATGCATTTGAATAAATAAAAAAATTGAGTCCATTTGAGTAGATCCCCATCGAATTTTGGGATGCTTACTCTGGGCAGATGCACATCTTCATTGTTTGATACATTTGTTTGTGATGCCGACTCTTTGAACATCCCCTTCCAGGCGGAGGAAAGACTGCATGTCATATTCTCCCCTGACCGGGTCTTCGTATTCTTCATGAGCCGAAAAGTGGATGTCTTGATATTGGGACCATAGTGAGTTTATGAAATCCCTTCTAATAGCCCTATCGGTCTCTGAGTATTCTTTCAGAGCCCATTTGATGGAATCGGCTTTCGCCCTTTGTCGCGGACATGCTGATATCAGCTTGCTTGCAGGCAGGCGCTGCAATAGGGGCATTGCTCGAGGTTTGAGCCATGTTATCGGTTAAGACAGTTCTGTATTTGTTGTATGAGTCACGACAGTCTACGTAGAAATTTAAATTCAGCTGTTTTATATTCCTTTGAAATATATTTTGCCAACTTTGTTTGATAATTGGATTTGGATTTTGCATTCTCTCCGGTGAGTCCCTTTTAAAGTTTCGGATGAGCTTCGAGATCTCTTGACTGATCTCTTCCTTGAAGTCGAACGCCTCTGTGACTGCTTGCTCCTCCTTGAAAAGTTGTTTTTATATTCCTGATCGTTAGGAGTGTTTTATTTGCTTTGACAGCTGGATGGGCAACCGTGGTGTGGTTGAGAGAACAAAGAAATGGTCAATAGCTCCTGGGGGATTTCTAGAATTGAGAGTTCTAAAAAAGTATTGTTCGTCAAAGCTTAATTTTGCTGACAGTGGTTTCACGAAATGTTTATGGAAAGAGTGAAAAAATCAGGAAGATTCCCAAGAATCTTTCTTTCTTGTGAGTCTGCCGTATTCACAATTTCCTGTGAGTCAGGGCTCTCCAAAATGTTTCTTGGCGAGTGAAAAAACCAGGAATCTAGTTACGGAATCGATCCTGTAGGTTGATGTTTTTAACGGGGTCACCAAAATCTTTATGAGGAGGCTTAGATGCCTGGCAGGTAGTGCATAAACTATTGCCTTTTGTTTTTGCAACTAGCACTTGCAACTAAGTGGACAGTTTGTTTGGTTGGTGAGTGAGGATGAGTGAGTAAAGCTTCTGTTTGGGGTAGAACACAAACTGATTTTATTGATGAAACTTAAAAGTATTTATAGGTACAAAAGTGGTTATGTTAACAGAAATTGTGTATAGGAAGAAATGTGGATTACGGTGTCTTATTGCTAGCTACAGTTGAACTGGGACCTCTGTCCCATTTAATTTTCTCATATAAGCAGACTATGCAAATTGCGCTGACTTGGGAATTGATACGCGACTAAACAATTCGAAAGGCACAATGAAACATTAGCCGTTTTCTTTTTTTTTTAATCGTGTTTTTTACTTCAAATAATTCTGAAAATTTCAAGAACTGGAATTAAAAAAAATATTGAAAAGAATTTTCGTGATGTTTGACCTTACTCGCTCCACCCTTAAGTCTGCCTCCTTATGCATCAATTGTCTGCAAAAAGGCCATAATGCGTCAAAATCCAGAAGCAACAAGAAAAGAAGCTAACTTCGGCTTACCAAAGTTTATATACCCCTGCAGATTACAATTGAGCTATGTAATTAAAAACGAAATTATAAAATAATATTGAATGGCCGAATCTCAAATTTGATGAAAATATGTTGAGAGACAACCGAGTTATGATTTTTTTCTATTATTTCCCTGAGGTTCCTATGGCAGCTATAGGATAGAGTGGTTCGACTTTTATGAAATTTAAATCGAAATTCTGGAATATTATTAAGTGACGAAATCTCAAGTTTGATGAAAACATATTTAAAAACAGCGAAGTTATTTATTTTGATATTTTCTATTATTTCTATTTTCTATTATTTCTATTATTAAAATCAAAATTCCTGAATAATATTAGGTGACCAAATCTTATGTTTGATGAAAATATGTTAGTAACAGCGCAGTAATAATTTTTTTCCAATCGTCAGATTTTCATGAAATTTAATACGAAATTTTGAAATAATAATAAATGGTCAAATATCAAATTTGGTGATTATGTGTTGAAAAAGGACCAAGTTATAATTTTTGTTCAAAACATTTTTTTGATCGTTCCTATGGCAGCTATATGATATAGTTGTCCGATCCGACTACCTGCAAAGTTTCATTGAGATAGCTTCAAAACTGAAGGACTAGTTGGCGTATAATCGGACAGACGGACGGACAGACGGACATGGCTAAATCTACTCGGCTGTTGATTCTAATCAAGAATATATATACTTTATAGGGTCGGAAATATCTCCTTCACTGATACATAGTGCTTGAAGTCAAGAAGTAGTCAAGAAGTCAAGAAAAACATACACACGGTAAAGTCCCGAATAAATGGTAGTGAGTTCTCGTTCGATTTTTGAATCATGAAATCGATGTCCGGCTATCATCCCGATCAATCGGTGAACGTCAGCGATTGGAAGATCCCAAAGAACCTACCATTAGCAAACCCCTATTTTTATAAGTCGATACAGGATACAGGAAAACTACTCAGGTATTGCCATCAGGTCGGTTTAAAGTAAGGCTGCCGCTTAAATCTGATCCTAATGGGTTGAGCAATTCCTTCGAGGTTGCGGCTTATTAAGACCCATTGTAATTAAAGGAAAGATCCAATTGCAGGAACTTTGGCTTGATAAATTAGACTAGGATGAGTCGAATTGGAAACAGCATGGAATATGCTTAAAATCACGCTGTCTCAAGACCAAAACACTTCCAAGCCTTGAGTTATGTGCCGCTCGCCTTCTTGCAGATCTCTCCCAGAACCGATTGTGTGCACCCTGGTTCACGGGGTTGTGAACCAGCCGAGTCTCCATTGCTGGCATTGCGATGCGGTAGCGCACTATGAATGCATTAAGGTGATAGGCCGCATAGCTGACGCAGTGTCTAGCAATAAGGGCCTGCGTTATTATTGTGACGTCAGTCGACCGGTTGAGAAGGAAATATCATCCTTCATGTGTCAGACCAGGGTCCTGCGGATCACTTTTTTTGGCCTAAATTTATAACTCCGTAAAGTTAAAAGATATCAACTGAAAACTTTACCAATCGTCATTTTATGCTTATAGGATGATACTGGAACAAAATTATCCGGATCAGGAAATTATATCCTATAACTCTCATAGGAACGAAAACAAATTTTTGGAGATAAATCCATAAAAATTTGGTTACATAAAGATTATACTATTTTAACTACGTTTTAAAATTTTTATCGAAATCGGATCAGAAATACCTATGGTTTTCTTGAGAAGAATAAAAATATTCAGCTGTTTTTGCCACATAAAATTTTGGTTTTACATTGTATTTTATCTGAATGACTATAGTTTGTAGTTTTTATACAATATTTCCCAGTTTTCATGAGTTTAAAGACACTTTTAACTCATTTAAAATGCCATTTTCATACAAAATAAGATAATTTTATATTGAAAATTTAAAGAAATGTGGTCAAAAGTGATATTACCGACTATTTGCAATCGAACGAAAATTAAATAACGAACACAATAAGTCTCAAGGTGGGGAAAGATGGTACTCACTACTTTTACCCTTTTAAATATAAGGTTTTAACAAAATATTTTTTCTTTTAAGACGACACACTTTAAAACCGAACTACAAAGACATTACAACGACTATGAACATTTTACAACATTAAATATATAGTACAAGCCCCATTGATTCAAACTATTTTTAAAAATTTATCAAGTTCTTATTTTTTGTTGAGTTTTTTTAGTTTAAAAATTGTCTCAATTTTAACGCTTTTTCCTTGTCTGCTGGCTTGCGAAAAAACTGCTGACTTTAACCGCTCCGTGCGAGAAAGTGGCGCCACCAATGAAGATTTTTATTGTGACACGTTGACACTATTTCCAATCGATCCACACAAAAATCAATGGATTTGTTTAACTTTTAAGAAATGGATTTTGGCCAATCAAAGTGGTCGGTTGGACCATAGTGCAAGGGTCCGATGTTGGTAACATTACTTTACGTAACACCTTTACAAAAGTTCCACCATCGAAAACAATATTTGTTTTTAGGCTTGCCCCTGATGTCGCATCGGAAGATGTACTAGCCTATATACAAGGAAAAACACAAGCTGAAAATATAAAACTGTAAAAATTCAAATTTTCGTATGCCAGAGACATTCCATCGTTTAAGATAAGTCCAGCTCTTTGACACTATTTGCTCTGGTGACTTCTGACCCGAGCACGTTGTAGTCAAGGAGTACGAGGCTCGAAAGAAGAGAACACGGCCTGTCCATCTTCCATCTTCCATCTTCCGAAGAGCCAGCTTATTGGAAACACCTTTCGGCAACTCAATCAGTTTCCAATAGGCTTTCTGATAGGGACCAATTAGTGTCTCTGGGTGACTTGAATATTCCTGGGGCTCATGCGCACGAATCGTGATTCGGAATTGATAGCTGTGCCCCCCGCCCAAAGCCGAACAAATCATTCAGTTTCAAAAGTTTGGCTATTGAGCTGTCGGAATGACATTGCTTAATTTAATACTAGCACAGTGCCCGCAGTTTTGCTTGTGGTGGATAACTTTGCGTATTTATATAAATTCGAATATTTGACGGATAGCTCTAAACATTTGTATATTGATTATTTGCATTTATCTTTAAGCTGCATTTAAATGTAGAAGTTATACAGTATTAACTAAATAATTTGTAGTTTTTGTGATTTAGTTCTTTACTCTTTTAGTTTCTACTGAAACTAAAAAATAAATCCCCTTTTCCACACCCGAAGGTAGGGCATATGGTGCGGTTTTCTTTTATGTGGTGCCATTAAATTAGCCTAGTAGTTAAATAAGGTAACATAGCCGTATAAAAATGCTATTCAGTTTTCAGTTTTATATTAATTTAAATATAGAAGTTGATGCACTACGGTCACTATACTCAAGTGGTCCTTATAAAACCAGGCACGTGCCATTTGGGGTTAGGTTTTAGTAGTCTCGATGGAAGATATAGAAAAGAACCCGAGAAAATAAACTAACGGCGTGTTGCCTGAATGTTTGCTTGCATGCGTACTAAGTGTGTTAGGATTAAAGTTTTTAGTTTAGGAAGCCTATCTACATGTGAAATTATTGAGTACAAATCATTATACCTTTCACACATTACTCTAAAGGGTTCATGCAGTTCAAAGGAGGTTCTACAATGGCGCAAAAAAACTGGTATACAGGATCTATTTTTCTACTCGGTACCGGAAATTAAGCAGACCTGACATGTCAGTACTTTCAACGTCGCCGTGAATAAGGTTATAAATAAAAGTAATGCCTAGCATAATTCTACGATTGGCTAAGGAGGATAAGGTAATTAGGAGAAGTCTACTATGATAGGACGGTAATCTCTGTTCAGCATCCCAGTTAAAGCCGCGTAAAGCGAAAATCAAAAAGTTCTTTTGCATCGATTCAATGCGTTTACTATGGACTCCATACTGAGGGCTCCAAACGCAAGATCCCTATTCTAAGATAGGACGAACTAATGAAATATATAAACTTTTAGTTACGTAGGGGTCATCGAATTCTTTCGACCACCGTTTAATAAATCTCAGCATACTCCTGCCTTTATTTACCATGCACGAAATATGGTCGATAAAGTCAAGTTTGGAATCCATGCGGACACCCAAGTCATCAACTGAGTTAATTCTTTCCAACGAGCATAAGTTAAGCGTGTAAGTTGCAAGCTTGGGAACGACACGAGAGAATGTCATAAGCTTGCACTAGGAGCCATTAGGTAGGTTTACGCGGCATCAAGTTTGAAAATTATCAAGATCTGTTTGTAAATCAGACTGGCAAGCGACGTCCTTATATTGCACACAAAACTTAACATCATCCGCGTACATAAGTACTCTAGAGTTAGTTAGAACTTCGGGCAGATCGTTAATAAATAATGTAAACAATAAGGGACACAAATGGCTCCCTTGTGGGACACCTTGTGCTTTGTTGAAGTCAGTAGAAATTACATCTGTTTGAAGATGGAAGCCTCTTATAATGAAGGAAGTGAGCTCCAAAAGGTTCGTAGTTGTTGATCTTCGCTTAATAAATCCATGCTGACATGGAGAAATTACTGATCTACAAAGGTGCTGCAAATGTGGAGTAATAATATTTTCAAAAAGCTTAGGGATGGCCGATAACTTTGAGATTCCTCTATAGTTGTTGGCCACCGATTTGTTACCTTTTTTGTGGAGAGGAATAACAAATGATTCCTTCCAAATAAGGGGAAAGTGCGAGGTTTCTAAGGATAAGGTAAACAATTTAAGAAGGGGAGAGCACAGGGCATCGGCACAATACCTAAGTACACAGCCCGGTATTCCGTCGGGACCCGGCAAATAAACTGGCTAATAACACGATGAAGATATAAAAGAAGAGAGCTTTCGTTTAAACTTGGATTAAAAATTAGGTTCGATTTGTAAGAATATGTCTGATTTAAGTCAGTGGTAATCGAGTAAGTAGTTTGAAAAAACTGACCAAAAACATCGGCAATTGCCTGATCATTATTTACATACATTTAAATTTAGCGTACAGCATTGACTTTACATTTTTTAGGCGACTCAATTCTTTTGTAAACCAAGGAGGTTTATTCGAAATTGAGGGATAGTATAACGGAACACATTCGCTTTAATAGACTTTGATGCACTATGGTCAGTACACTCAAGTGGCCCTTATGGAACCAGGCACGTGCCTGTTGGGGTTAGGTATTAGTAGTCGCGATGGAAAATATAGAAAAGAATACGAGGAAATAAATTACTGGCGTGCTGCCTGAATGTTTGCTTGTATGCGTACTAAGTGTGTTAGGATTAAAGTTTTTAGTTTAGGAAGACTATTTACATGTGAAATTATTGAGTACAAATTATTATAACTTGCACACAGTACTCTATAGGGTTCATGCAGTTCAAAGGAGGTTCTACAATGGCGCAAAACTAAGGGTATATAGGATCTAGTATTTCTACTCGGTCCGTGGAAATTGAGCTGACCTAACCAGTCAGTACTTTCCACGTCGCTGTGAATAAAGTTATAAATAAAAGAAATGCCTAGCATAATTCTACGATTGGCTAAGGAGGGTAAGTTAATTACTCTACTATGATAGGAGGGTAATCTCAGTTCAGCGTACCAGTTTAAGCCGCGTAAAGCAAAAAGTTCTTCAGGCCGATCGTTAATAAACAATGTAAACAACCCAAGTGGAGGTGACCCGGAGAACATTAGATAAGTTATCTTTAAAGAGCACTTTTTGCGTCCTGCCTGTCAGATAACTAGAGACCCACCTAAGAAGATCAATAGGAAATCCCATCAAATCGAGTTTCCTGAGAAAAAGAGAATGATTAACAGAATTAAATGCTTTGCTGAAGTCAGTATAAATTACATCTGTTTGAAGGTTATTATGGAATCCCCTTATAGTGAAGGAAGTGAGCTCCAAAAGGTTCGTAGTTGTTGATCTTTGCTTAATAAATCCATGATGACATGGAGAAATTAGTGATCTACGAAGGTGCTGCAAATGTGGAGTAAGAATATTTTCAAAGAGTTTAGGTATGGCCGATAACTTAGAGATACCTCTATAGTTTTTGGCCACCGATTTGTTACCTTTTTTGTGGAGAGGGATAACAAATGATTCCCTCCAAATAAGGGAAAAGTTCGAGGTTTCTAAGGATACGGTAAACAATTTTAGAAGGGGAGAGTATAGGGCATCGGCACAATACCTAAGCATACAGCCCGGTATTCCGTCGGGACCCGGCAAATAAACTGGCTTAACACGATGAAGATCTAAGAGAAGAGAGCTTTCGTTTAAACTTGGACTGAAAATTAGGTTCGATTTGGGCATGTTGTAAGAATATGTCTGATTTAAGTCAGGGGTAATAGAGTAAGTTGTTTAAAAAAACTGGGAAAAAAGATCGACAATCATCATTTACGCTTGCATTTTCAAAAGACAGCGAGGAAGGATGCCTTAATGGCTTACGTTTAGTGTTAACAAAATTATAAAACTGTTTAGGATCCTGTGAAAATTGGACCCTACAACGAGTTAAATAGTTTTTGTAACACTGCGCGTTCAGCACGGTGAAGTTTGACCGAGCCGATATATATTTAGAGAGGATAGTGCGAGAACAGTTTTTTTTTAAATTAAGCGTACAGCCTTGACTTTACATTTTTTAGGCGACTTAATTCTTTTGTAAACCAAGGTGGCTTATTTGAAATTGAGGGATAGTATAACGGAACAAATTCAGCGAAAAATGAATTAATGGTACTGTTAAAAATATCCATGGCAACAGCCATGTCAGTGCACATGTATAAATCGGACCAGTCAAAGTCGTAAATAAAATTATTCAGCCGGTCGGAGTCCGACTTGCGTAAGCAGTAGACTCTTCTGGCTGGACAATCGGATATATTCTCTATATCAGCACCAATGTCGAGTGTCACATCGAAAGTCGGATGATAGGGATCTTCAGGTTGGGTCAGCGGCGCAACCCTCGCTAAACTAACTCTTGCCGGATCAGAGGCAAAACAAAGATCAAGCAAGCGCCCTAAGGAATTTTGTACATGGTTGACTTGAGACAGTGAAATGTCGAACAAGCCAGCAATAAAATCATGTTGTGTTGAAGATTGAAGTGTGTTAGAGGAGTTATATAGGGACCAAATAGCCCCAGGGATATTAAAATCACCAGGACTACTAAATGGTCCCAGTCAGAAAGTCTGTTGAAAACCATCCGAATGGCGAAAAGGTGGTTTCAAAAAATAGGAAGTTACGACGATGGAGGGATGTAATAAAAAGGGAACATTTAATAAAAATAGAGCTACCATTGAATAATAGCTTTACAGATAGGAATTCAACATCGCTGTATTCCTCGAAAGTTAATAATTCTGACGTGAGAGTGGAGTTAATCGCTATGAGGACCCCATCCTCGGGCCTGACAGGCCGATCTAGCCGATAAATCGTGAACGCAGCTGGAAAAACTTCGGAGCTTAGAATCTCCGGCTTTAACCAGGTTTCTGTGAACACAATAACATGGGAGGCGAATGCAAAACTATTATAATACAATTTCGGCAGCTTACTACGTTAGCCTCTTGCATTCTGATAGAGATTGACAGAGAGGTGATTAGTTTTTTGGACAGGGTGGGAGGACGTAGAGGGTGCAGTGATCAGATCAGGCTTGAGAAGACTTGTTCCAGCAAGCCGTTTCTTTTTCTTAGCTTCATATTCTTTGACCGGCCAGAATTTGGTAGAGCATATCGTGCCAAAGAATTCATTTGGGACATTTTTTTTTGAAAGATGAAATGTCCCTAGCGTAAGAAAATTTAAATTTTTGCTCCTATAACTTTAAATTTTCGGCTCTGGCTTTGTCTCGTATAAAGGCAATGACATTTTCCGATGTTTGACCAATGGAGAGCCGCGAAACACATATCTGTTTCGTAGGTGGGATTACAATTTGGCAAGACAGACTGAGTATCTGTCGTGCCATTATTAGCCGGTAGTCCGGCCCTTATACTCTGGGGGGTTAAATCGACGGGGCTATGGGGGGTCAAAATTTGTGATCCCCTAGGGGATGAAACGGATATTACCGGAGGAACACTCGATCTCAGAATTCTGAGGTCGAGGGCTGTGCAGAGGGAGGCTGTTGCAGGGATCCGTCAACATTCTGCACACCAGTTGCGGTTTTTTTGCGCCTTGGAGACTCATTTAATAGCGTAAGGCCATTAAATTGTTTGTCAAGCGCTAAGAACATGTTATGAGTTTTATGAAATTGGATAATACCTCCTTAAAACCGCCCTTGGTCTGCCGCATATAAGACAACATTTCCCTTTCAACGTCGCGACAGGCTTCGCAACAATAACGTAAGCCGATATTTTTCCTCACATCATCAACCGTCCGGCCGGCAACCCCAATGCACTTTGCATGCAAAATGTTGTCGCAAAACCAGCAGCTGATGGTGAGATCACTAGATGAAATTACCTTTTTGCAGGTTTTAGCAAAGCAGACGATATTAGAAGACATTGTAAAGACTTACCAATGTACTTGTTACGTTAATGAAAGGGAGCGACAGATAAGATAAAAGTGCAGCTGCACAGAGAGAGTTGGAGAGTGGGAGAGCGTGAGAGCAGGAGAGCGTGGGAGTAAGCAAGCTTAGGAACGTTTAGCTGTCGCGACGGCGCAACAACGGCTAAATAGGAGAGGCACAAAGAGGAATGCAAAAATGCAAGAAAATAAATCACTGCAGCAAAATTAAATTGTGAAAATAAAATAAATTAAATTGTGAAAATAAAAGAAATTAATGCACAAATAAATATAGCTGCATGCACACGCGAAGTAAACGGGAACTATAAAGAACGTAACTTAGAAGTTTTAAATAAACCCCGATGGCAAAGTTATCACACAAGAACGAGAGCGCAAGAAAAAAACACGACCGTTCACTTTGAAGGAGAAAGACGAATGATGCGGATGCATTTATCCAGGACAGGACTACAGTTGAACCAGTCCATAGATATCCAGATGCCTTTTCCTCAGGCATGCGTAAGTCCTTTCTGATTCTATGGGTCAGTTCAGCTCCTAAAACTGGGGCACATAATTCCAGCCGTGGTAATGTCTCTTTAGGTGATGGCGCTGCTCTCGACTTTGAGCCGCAACCGCACGGATACTTCATTATTTTTTTAGATAGCTCGTACTAAAGCGTCGACGAAAGTGTGAAGTTTTTGCGTGACATTCCTTCAAATATGTGCATTGGAATGTGCATTTTATTTAGTGCTTGCAAGTCATCGATGATTTGAGATGATTATGAGCCATTCGTTTGGTGATGGTTGAGTCTTCGCTTTTTTGGGATCGTCCGCATAATTAATCATTTTGTGTCATCTAAAGCAAGTTAATTATATGTGGGTGCGGAAGCGTAGCAAAATTGCAAGCAACTCGCTCTGCACCGTGGCTTCAGCGTACCATATATCATTTAAAGATTCATTGCTTGTCGTTTTACAGGAAGCATCGAACACTACCCGTAGTTTCGTAGTGCTGCTTTCGGGCTTCAGCACACAGTGATGTGGGATGAAAAATGGATCCGAGGGTATCTGTGTGTGATGCAGTTTCATGTGCCCAAGACGTTCATATTCCTCTACATAGCCTTTCCAGATTTCAGGAGACGTTCGTCGCTCTAAAGCTAAGAATCTGTTGGTTGTCGTCTTCTAAGATGCCCCCAGTGCTGAAGTTCCTTCAGAGAATGGAAGTTTTATTGCAACCTGTAGATTTGCTACGAAATGAGATTCGCAGTAAGCTTCTATCGGATATCAAGTCTTTTCTTTGGTGTCTAGATATCGTTCTAGTGTTCTGGTTTCCAATATCGTTCTAGCAGCGTATCAACCTCTTCTTCTGTGGTTGCCGCTGCACAAATTGCTGAATCTTGCTCAGTAGGAATTCTTCCGGCCACAATCCTTCCAAACTTTGTATTTTGAAGAATTGGGCCTTAGGCATCATCAGTATTTGACTTGGCAACAGAAACGAATAATAATGTTCTGCGCCGATAAGCATGTCAATCTTGCCTAGGTTGTCAAAATTTGGATCGGCCAGGGTGACGTTGTTCGGGACTTGGAATTGTGAGAAATTTAATTCATGAGCTGGCTGATCAGCTATGATATGTGGCAGCACAAAGGCTTCTACTTGTTTAGCAAAGTCGTTATGCATAGACTTCATAAGAACGTTTGCTCTGGCTCGGCTGGTTTTGGGATTGCCTCCAATACCTTCGATGCGTTATGATTGATAGCTTGGAGGCCATACGCTTGGAGATCAGATTTATTTGTGATCCTGAATCTTGCAAGGCTCTAAATGTGGCCATCTTACCATTACTTGCTTTGACTGATACCTTGACTGTGGCCAGCAAATTGTAACTCCTGTTACTTGCTGCACCTACAGACGCTGATTGTGGCTCTGTTGCTGCACCTGACGTAGCCTCAAGATGCAGTAATGTATGGTGTTTTTTATCGCATTTAAAACACGTACGGCCTCGGCAATCCTTTGGCTTGTGGGCACTGCTGAAACACACACAATTTTTGTACCCAATTGACTCATTCGGGTATAGTTTTGTTGCGAAAATCATCACATTTGTATAGCCAATAATTCCGTTTGCAGAATGGACTTTGGTAGCTTTCCCGCGCTGGTGGAAGTGCATGTTGGGCCCTTCTGCTCCTTTCTTGGTTATTGATTGCGTCTTCCTGTTCCCAGTACTCTGCTTCGCTGATCCAGGAAGCTTAGTATTGTGTCGAGACCTTGCAGTTCTCTTGACCCGTCTAACGATTGTTCGTAGTGGGCTCTATTTGCAAATCCAGTTTTTGCTTGATGATGGCAATTATGATTGTATCCCAACTAGATATATCAATGCCTAGTCCCTAGTCCCTGATGCCAGAGACTCAATTGTTGTAATGTACAACTGATTTAATGACTTTCGTCACTGTTTGTATGGTTTTGCAGAAGACGATTGAGAATCGTGTCTGCTACATGGCGGGGATTGTTGTATGCGTCAACCAATATTTCCCATGCGCTCATGTAATTTTCTTTTTTAAGATCAATATGCCTTATCAATCTTTCAGCCTCTTCAATTACGGTTGTTTTGATGTACCACATCTTCCTTACTGTAGGCATGTTGGTATCATGAACCATGCATTTGAATAAATAAAAAAATTGAGTCCATTTGAGTAGATCCCCATCGAATTTTGGGATGCTTACTCTGGGCAGATGCACATCTTCATTGTTTGATACATTTGTTTGTGATGCCAAGACTCTTTGAACTTCCCCTTCCAGGCGGAGGAAAGACTGCATGACCCGGAAAGACCGGGTCTTCGTATTTTTCATGAACCGTAAAGTGGATATTGGGACCATAGTGAGTTTATGGAATCCCTTCTAATAGCCCTATCGGTCTCTGAGTATTTGATGGAATCGGCTTTCGCCCTTTGTCGCGGACATGCTGATATCAGCTTGCTTGCAGGCAGGCGCTGCATATAGGGGCATTGCTCGAGGTTTGAGCCATGTTATCGGTTAAGACAGTTCTGTATTTGTTGTATGAGTCACGACAGTCTACGTAGTAATTTAAATTCAGGGGTTTTATATTCCTCTGGAATATTTTTGTCATTATCCATTTTCCATCGATTGCGGCCAACTTTGTTTGATAATTGTATTTGGATTTTGCTTTCTCTCCGGTGAGTCCTTTTTAAAGTTGCGGATGAGTTTCGAGATCTCTTGACAGATCTCTTCCATGAGGTCTAACGCCTCTGTGACTGCTTGCTCCTCCTTGAAATGTTGTTTTTATATTCCTGATCGTTGGGAGTGTTTTATTTGCTTTGACAGCTGGATACGCTCCTGTTCGGAATCCAGTTAAGGAATCTTTCCTGTGGGTTGACGTGTTCGTCGGTGTCACCAAAATGTTTTTTGGCAAGTGAAAAATTCAGGAATATTCCCAAAAGTTGCGGAATTTTCCTACGAATTGTAGTATTCAGGAAGATTCCCAAGAGTTACGGAATCTTTCCTGTAGGTTGACGTGTTCGTCGGGGTCACCAACATGTTTATGAGGCTTATATGCCTGTCAGATAGTGCATAAACTATTGCATTTTTGTTGTCGCAACTAGCACTTGGAACTAGGCGGACGGTTGGGTTGGTTTGGATGGGTGAGTGAGGGTCTGAAGACACAGCAACAGCCTCTGATGCATGAGGAAAAGCTTGGTTTGAGGTAGAACTCTTACTGATTTTATTAATGAAACTTAACAGTATTTATAGGTACAAAAATGCTTATGTTACCAAAAACAACGTATAAGAAATAATGTGGGTTACTGTGAATGTCTGTCATTGCTAGCAATTGAGACTATTGCCCCAGTCCATTTCCTCGTATCAGCAGACTATGCATATTCTAAATACTATTGCATATAACTAAATACTGCTGCGACTGACCAGTGACCATGGATGAGTTTGTTTCTGAACATTACACCATGACAGGTCCGCCTAAGGCGTAGGCAGGCCTGAAAGCCGCAGTCTGTCTGAGTATGAAGGCAGGCGACTATGTGGATCCCATAAACCATAGACAAGAGCAGTATTCCAGAATGGGAGGATGAATAGGAGTTTGGTGGTGTAGGGATCGTCAAGCTGCTTTGACCAGCGCTTAACAAAAGCGAAGACACCTTTAGCTTTACCAACAATTAAACTAATGTGATCATTGTGGGTAAACAAAAGTCTGTAGGTGAATGGAATCGTTCAAGAACACCAGTCTCTTAGGAATAATTCGCATGGGAACAGTTTTTCCGATAAAGGGACATCGATTTGCATTTTGAGTTATTAAGAAACAACAGATTGTTGATGCACCAAGATTGCATGTTGTTCAGATCAGTTTGTAAAAGCATATGAGACTCAGAGTTGATCAAAGGCAAGCATAGTTTTACATCATAGGCGTACATCATCACCTGAGAATGAGCAACCACATTGGGCAAGTCATTGATTAAAATGACAAAATGCGGAGCACCTGAAGTTACGTGAACTAGATTTGAGAATGAGCCCTTAAAAGCAACTCTCTGAGTACGGTCAGATATATATGTTGCATCCAGTTAGTCAGCAAAAGAGGGAAGCCCAATAATGAAAGTTTTTTCAGCAAAAGGTGGTTCTTCACTGAGTCAAACGCTTTGCTTCTGTAAAGATAACGGCAGTCAGAGTTTAAAACGGCACATAACTCAAGAAGGTTTGTTGAGGTAGATCTTAGTTATATAAAACCATTCTGCGAGAAGACATAAATTAGCTACATTGGTGCTGCAGTTGAGCAGTAATTAGTTGTTCAAAAAGCTTGGGAGTCGCATTAATTTTACCGACACCTCTGGAATTCTCGATATTTGGCTTGTTAAGGAAAGGGAGTTATGAAAGAAGCCTTCCAACTAGCGGGAAAGAACGACATATTAAGAGACAACTGAAAGAGCTTTAAAAAAGGACTACATAACTTATTTGCGTTAGACGGGAAGGTAAAAGCTGTGATTTGCGTTTAGAATAGACGAAAGCATAAAATTGCTTCGGATTTGTCTGAAACTCACTTCTGCATCGATTTAATTGATTACTGTATTTAGGATTCGAAATTGTGTGTCAGAAAATTGAAGCGAGATACTAAATATTTAGCAAGGTAGGCTTGTAGTCCGGTTCGGCTAAATTTTTTAAAGAGCCTAAACTCCACGTTCTTTCGAAACGAGAGACGACGGGAAAACCAGGGGGCTTGTGTGAGCTAACAGGAGAGGGAAATGAAGGGACGAACGTATCAAAACAAAAATATAAAATGTCATAGAAACGTTCAACCAGGTAAGAGGGATCGTCAGTATCATTCAAAAAGGCCCAATCGATTGAGGATAAGTGAGTATTCATGTCAGTGAAATTGGCTTTGCGGAAGCAGCGAAAAGTTGCAGGCTCGGCAGAAGCACAAGGCAGTAACAGAGCCGAAGCCTCGAGTATTATCTCGATGGTAGGGTGGTAAGCATCTTCGGGACAAGAGAGAGGGTCAATTCTAGAGACATATACATTGGCGAAGTCCGACACAAAAATAAGATCTAAGATTTTATAACAGCAGTTTTTAATATTATTTAATTATCCTGAAGAAAGGTCAATAAGTCCGTGAATGAAGTCATGAGGGACAGACGGAATGAGAATATTAGAGTCAGGTGAGGGTATCCAGGATATGAACAAAGTCAGACCTAGGTGGAATATACGAGCCAGAAACATAAACAACATAATCAAAAACTTGAATGCGAAGAGCAATAAACTCCAAAGTGGAGTCATAGTCGATTATCGGAGCCAAATTAAAAACAACATTTGATTTAAAGGCGATATGAACACCGCCGCCGATATTTTAGTTAATGAATTCATGAACTATGGCATGTTTAGGTATTACGGAAGGATCAAGAACCCTGTCCAAGAGACCGTCAGAAAGTGAAATTTTAAACGAAGATATATTGCGTGTTTGTTTAAATTTGAATTTTGAGACGATAAATTCGGTACCAGAAACACTCAGTTTGCTGCTCAAATAGGTCTTACCGTCATTTTCGGAAGCAACAGGGTTAAGACGGGAAACGAATATAAATTTCCAGGAGCAACGCCAGCAAGTGGCGTAAGTTTTCGCTCAGCAACTTCCGAAATTGTGGGGTTCTGTAATCCAGGCGTGGTTAAAGGAGACGACAAAATAAAGACCGCCGGTATCACAGGATGAGCGTCTCTGCTGGTGTCCACCGCTGACGCATTAGAAGCGACAGCACGCGACGTGGAAGACTGGTCAGCACTAACAGGCCGTCGATGCAAGGGTGCAGCGACATCGGCAATAAAGGGTCAAGAGCCGCAGTATTGTTGGTTCAGGTGCTGCAGCCTCGCAAGAATCGGCTGCCATGTCCGAGGTGTTGTCCGTGGATAAGTTATGCGGGCTGAACTGCAAAAGGGGGCTCGCAGGGTCTGGAACTTGCAGAGAAATATTAGGAAGATTGCTCAAGTTAATATTAGGCGAATAACTTTTGAAGGCGGAGTCCCCCGCCGTCTGGAAACTGAAACTCAAGATGAAACTCAATGAATAAAAATTCGTAAAAGTCGTACGTAAGGAAAGGTATTTAATTCGCGCGACGAAGGAACCGAACATAACAGAGATCGAGTGATAGTAATCAAAGCTTTTATCTAAGTACCACAAAAGCACTAGTTAGTGTGTATATTTGCGGTATGCAGAAACGCTGACAACAACAACAAAGCTGAACGGAATGCAGCGGTAAGAAGTAAACGCACAGCACACGAAAACAAAAGAGGAAGGAATATAAAAATAAAATAAAAATGGATTTGTTTTCGTAGATTAAAATCACTGTCTTCATACGAAATGATCCGGATGTTTTGGGTAAATAAAGAGCGTTGAAACACGGATCAGTTGCCAAACATTTGGAATTCGATGATCAAATATTCACAGTAAAAACTTTGAAAGAAGGGAGAGCTTGGCTCTCGAAAATAAACGAATACAAAATTTTTCGACTATACCCTTTAGCTGCCATACGAACAATCAAGGATATAATCATAACTTCGCTGTTTCTCAACATGTTTTCATCACAATTGAGATTTGGTCATTTAATATTATTCCAGAATTTCGATTTAAATTTCATAAAAGTCGAACCACTCTAACCTATAGCTGCCATAGGAACCTCGGGGAAATAATAGAAAAATCATAACTCGGTTGTCTCTCAACATATTTTCATCAAATTTGAGATTCGGCCATTCATTATTATTTTAGAATTTCATTTTTAATTACATAGCTCAATTGTAATCTGCAGGGGTATATAAACTTTGGTAAGCCGAAGTTAGCTTCTTTTCTTGTTGCTTCTGGATTTTGACGCATTATGGCCTTTTTGCAGACAATTGATGCATAAGGAGGCAGACTTAAGGGTGGAGCGAGTAAGGTCAAACATCACGAAAATTCTTTTCAATATTTTTTTTAATTCCAATTCTTGAAATTTTCAGAATTATTTGAAGTAAAAAACACGGTTAAAAAAAAAGAAAAGAAAACGGCTAATGTTTCATTGTGCCTTTCGAATTGTTCAGTCGCGTATCAATTTCCAAGTCAGCGCAATTTGCATAGTCTGCTTATATGAGAATATTAAATGGTCCCAGTTCAACTGTAGCTAGCAATAAGACACCGTAATCCACATTTCTTTCTATACACAATTTCTGTTAACATAACCACTTTTGTACCTATAAATACTTTTAAGTTTCATCAATAAAATCAGTTTGTGTTCTACCCCAAACAGAAGCTTTACTCACTCATCCTCATTCACCAACCAAACAAACTGTCCACTTAGTTCCAAGTGCTAGTTGCAAAAACAAAAGGCAATAGTTTATGGACTACCTGCCAGGCATCTAAGCCTCCTCATAAAGATTTTGGTAACCCCGTTAAAAACATCAACCTACTGGAACGATTCCGTAACTGGATTCCTGGTTTTTTCACTCGCAAAGAAACATTTTGGAGAGCCCTGACTCACAGGAAATTGTCGTGAATACGCCAGACTCACAAGAAAGATTCCGTAACTCTTGGTATTCCAATATGCCGTGGGACTGATCGTTCCCCCGGTAATATCCGCTTCGTCACCCTGAGGATTACAAATTTCAAAATTGTTTCGCGGCTCTCCCCTGGTCAAACATCTGAAGATGTCATTGCCTTTACACGAGGCAATATCAGAGTAGATATGTTAAAATTAAAGGTGGACAAGTTTAAATTTTTTTTACGCTGATTTATTTGGCACGATATGCTCTACGAAGTTCTGGCTAGAGTATGTAGTTGTCAAAGAATATGAAGCTAAGTTAAAGAAACGGCCTGTTGGAATAACTATTCCCAAGCCGGATCTGTCCACTGGGCCCTCTACTCCCTCTGTCCAAAAAATTTAAATACCACTGTGCTAATTTCCTATCAGAATGCAAGAGGTTTTCGTAGTTATTTGCCTAAATTGTATTCTGATAGTCTTTCACTCGCCTCCCATGTTATTATGTTCACAAAAACCTGGTTAAAGCCGGAGATTCTTAGCTCCGAATATTTTAGGCGCGTTCACGATTTATCGGCTAGACCGGCCTGTCAGGTGCGGGGGTGGGGTCTTCATAGCGGTTAACTCCACTCTCACATCAGAATTATTAACTTTCGAGGAATGCAATGACGTTAAATTCCTTTGTGTTAAGCTATCATTTAATGGTAGCTCTATTTTTATTACATGTTCCTACATTCCTCCAGTGTCGGAACTTTCTATTTTTTGGAACCACCCTTCCACCATTCAGATGGTCTCTAATAGACTTTCTGATAGGGGCAATCTAGTAGTCATGGGTGATTTTAATATCCGAGGGTTTCGCAGCTGACGCAACCTGAAGATCCCTATCATGCTACTTTCGAAGTGACACTCGCCATTGGTGCTGATATACAGAATAAATCTGATCGACCAGCCAAAGGAGTCTACTGCTTTCGCAAGTTGGACTTCGATCGGCTTCATAATTTTATTTCCGATTTTAAGTGGTCCGATTTATACATGTGCACTGACATGGCTGTTGCCGTGGATATTTTTTACAATACCATGAATTCATTTTTTTCTGAATGTGTTCCGTTATCCCTCAATTTCGAGTAAACCACATTGGTTCACTAAAGAATTGAGTCGCCTAAAAAATATAAAGTTAAGGCTGTACACTAAATTAAAAATAAAACCGTTCTCGCACTGACCTCTCTAATTATATATCGGCTCGGTCAAACTTCACCGTGCTAAACGCGCAGTGTTACTAAAACTATTTGACTCGTTGTAGGGTCCAATTTTCGCAGAATCCTAATCAGTTTTATAATTTTATTAATACTAAACGTAAGCCAAAAACGTATCCTTCCTCGCTGTCTTTTGAAAATGCAAGCGTAAGTGATGGTCAGGCAATTGACGATCTTTTTGCTCAGTTTTTTAAAACAACTTACTCTATTACCACTGACTTAAATTAGACATATTCTTACAACATGCCCAAATCGAACCTAATTTTCAGTCCAAGTTTAAACGAAAGCTCTCTTTTTTTAGATCTTCATCGTGTTAAGCCAGTTTATTTGCCGGGCCCGACGGAGTACCGGGCTGTATTAGGTATTGTGCCGATGCCCTGTGCTCTCCCCTTCTGAAATTGTTTACCTTAGAACCCTCGCACTTTCCCCCTATTACTACATTTTCAGCACCATTGTAGATCAGTCATTTCTCGTTGTCAGCATGAATTTATTAAGGGAAGATCAACATCTACGAACCTTTTGAAGCTCACTTCCTTTACTATAAGGGGCTTCCATAATAACCTTCGAGCATATGTAATTTATACTGACTTCAGCAAAGCATTTGATTCTGTTAATCATTCTCTTCTCCTCAGGAAACTCAATTTAATGGGATTTCCAATTGATCTTTTTAGGTAGCTCTGACTGGAAGGGAGCAAAAAGTCCTCATTAAAATAACTTATCTAATGTTCTCAGGGTCACCTCCGGTGATTGCCGAGGAGAACTCATTGGCCACCCCAGTTGCATGAAAAGCAACGCCATTCCCCATATGCCTTCAAAAAGAATTCCGCATCGATACTAAATTTCAGAGTCGCTATGGTAGTTTTCTGCAACGAAAGGTCCCAGAAAACTTCGACGCCTAGGAGGAATCATTTTTGCATGAAGCGAGAGCATTTCGCTATACTGGTGAACGCGGACTAGAAGAGCTCAAAAAAGGGACATCAATTTTAAGAATGCCATCCCATTGTATAGGCGTATTTTTATTGCCTTGTACATGCTGGGATCTTCAGCGGAGTACCGCAGAGTTGAAAGGCTTTTTGGAGTGTGCTCCTCGATGGTGGGTGAGATTTGCGTAAATTTTAGCCGGGTTTCTGAACAAACCAATAGGTCGAAGAACTCCAATGGCCATCCAAAAATGATGAATGAGCTCATTTAATTTGTATGAAAAAATGTATAAACATTTAGCAGTAGAATTAGCCCTTAGACTTAGAAGACTAACTGAGAAGTTTCATTCAGATAGCCTTTAAATTAAAATCGAAAATCATGAATATTATTGAGCGACCAAATCTTAAAATTGATGAGTTATGATTTTTTCTATTATTTCCCTGATTGTTGATTTCCATGAAATTAAAAACGAAAATTTGGAATACTATTAAGTGACCAAATCTCAAATTTGATAAAAATATGTTGTTGACAGCTACACTACTGGCCATTGAAATAAGTACATGCGTATAAAGTTTGTTTCAAGACTCGTAAAACTTTTTTAAGAAGCCTTATGAAAATAACCAATTTATTTTCAGTTTTAGGCAGGGACCGTAAATAATGATTATTTTTATTTTTGAAATATAAAAATCAAGCAAGTTTATGATTTTTTCCCTTTTTATCAAAAATAATCATCAGACTTGAGTGAACAAAATAAAAATTACAAATAAAAATCATTTTTGACCAAAAAAATAGAATTCAAAAATAATGATTATTCATGATTTTTATTTTTTTTGCTCAAAATAAAACTCAAAAGCAAATCACGGGTTCCGTGTTAGACTTTTCACCAATATTATTTCATATTCTTGTATGAGGATGGTAAAGCTACCCCCCGTAACAAAATATTTAATTTAAGAATTCGTTTTTGGGGTTTTGTGCAATATTTTGTATTTAATAGTTATTATTTAACTTGACAAAAAGTAATTTAGTCAGTGAATCGTCCGCTATGTTGCATCTTTGGTCGGTTAGCATCATTTTTAGTGCCGAAAATGCTCTTTCGACACTTACTTGGGTCGCTGGAAACGAATGCACTATTTTTGCCAGCGAATATAAGTTAGGGTACTCAAATCTCTTTTCCTCCCGATACTCCATTATATTGGAGGTCGATGGAATTGGCTTTGGACTATAACCGTCAATTTCACCATATACCTTTCTGAAATGGCTGGGCACTTCATCTTCATTTTCGTCTCCTGAAGCAACTTCAATGGATTGCAAGAAGTTGTCCAAAAGAGATGCCTGCAACGATGTTGATGGAGCATCTCTGTCTTGCGCTTTTGTACTAGTCTGAAATATATATGTATATTAATTACATATATTATATAAAATATGAATACTAACTCGTTCTTTTAAGTGAAGTAGTCTCGAAAGAAGATTTTTTAATTGCACCCTAGCGAGCATCAGTTCGGCAGGATTTTTTAATAACACTCTACGTATTCTCGGGTCTAAGTAGATGCTGCAAGTGACTGCTTCGCATGCCAAAAGGCTTTTTTCCCTTTCACGGATGCAATTACTCAAAATTTGACTTTCCTGAGTATTAATTGCGTTAACAGTGAGCTTGAGCTCCAGCCATAACTTATAAAAGTCACCCATAAACAACTGGGTACTTTGCAGCTGTACTGTGGCGAGATAAGCCGGTTCCAGGGTACTCACAAGTCTTTTTAAGTCACCCCACTCATTGGCTCTGAGTTTTAAGGAACCTTTAATGCGCTTTTTGCAAAATTCTTCAAATTGTTGAAGCTTGCTTAACATTGAGTACGTAGAGCTCCATCGAGTTGGGACATCCAGTACAGGTTGTGGCAAGGACTCATCTGTTATTAAATACCTAAACCCCAGAACCAGAACCAGGAACCCAATAGCCAAATTAAAAGTTTATTTTTATATTTAAAAAGGAAAAAATATTACCTGTACGCTGGCGTTCTTAAGAGCTTCACCTTTGGTAAACGCACTGTTTGGCTTTGAAATGTACCAGAACAAACTATTTTTTGTGACTATACGCAACACAAAATATTGCACCAAAGCCCAAAAACGAATTCCTAAATTAAATATTTTGTTACGGGGGGTAGCTTTACCATCCTCATACAAGAATATGAAATAATATTGGTGAAAAGTCTAACACGGAACCCGTGATTTGCTTTTGAGTTTTATTTTGAGCAAAAAAAATAAAAATCATGAATAATCATTATTTTTGAATTCTATTTTTTTGGTCAAAAATGATTTTTATTTGTAATTTTTATTTTGTTCACTCAAGTCTGATGATTATTTTTTATAGCAAAAGAAAAAAATCTTAAAATAATCATTACCGTTTGAGTTTTTTAAATAAAACTTATAATGATTACGGTCCCTGGTTTTAGGACCTATACTAGATAATAAAAATATATAATAAAAGACTTTATCACTTTAAATTAAAAGACTACGACCGATTTTACCAAATAACCATACAAATGGGTTGGTCACAAAAATAAGTACACCAATTCTTCTAAGCCCAAAACTCAAAACGTATAATATATTTTTCACTTTTTTCTTTTGATTAGTAAACTTATACTAGTATTCGGTATAACTATCCCAGCAGCGGACGTGAGCGGATGGATCCGCAAAATGTCCGCAAAAGATATTAAATGCGGGCAAAGCATCGGAATTTCCGCATTAGGTTCGGTAAATGCTCAAAAACTTACACCAAAACGAAGCGCAATCGGAACTATGGCGTCCCTCGTAAAAGGGGCGATATAGTCCCGCTAGCGGACTCTGAAACGTCCAATGAGCGGGAAAACAGCGGATTTACTGGCTCTAAAACGGACAAGCTCCGGGAGTACTGCTCTCTTCTTGAAATCGTGTGTATAAGCGTTCTCGATATTAGAGTTTGGTTTGCCTCAGTAGCCGAGTTGGTAAGCAGACCGCCTGTGAATTCTGTGACATGGGTTCGAGTTCTACCGGGACGCAAAAAATGTGTAAGATTTTATTTGGGATTTATTTACGAATTATATGAATTGCTAACAATTTGTAACCTTATAATTATAGATTTTAACAAAATGTCTTTCAGGTCGAAGCTTAAGTGAAACATAGATTATTTGTTGTCTAGTTTGGGAATAAATACATAGTTTAAAAAGGTTTAGTTTAAAAGTTAAGGGAATAATGAGGATTGAATTAAATTTTTTTATTTATTTTTAAAGCTTAATCGAGACCCGGTTTTGATATTAGAAAAGTGTCACTCGCAAGATTACAAAAGGTCCGCAAACGATATCTTTTTCGGGTTCCGAAAATGATAGCTTTTGCTGCCACAAAACCCATGCCAGGTGATTTACTTTTTTGTCGTTCTTGAGTCTGAAATCCGACGTTTTGTCCGCCTAAAACCCGCAAAACTATCATTTGTAATATTATAAACGAAGTTTTTGTCTGCTGGGATCCTTATTTTGAACCACTTTTGCGAATATTTTCGGCATACTAGCCATAAGTTTGCAGCAAGTTTCTCCAAGAATCTCATACGAAGTTTTTTCAACAAATCTCCACAAATCTTCACCATTACAAATTTTGATTGTTTTCGATGCGACATTTAGAGTCTTCCCACAAATTTTCGATGCGGTTTATGTCCCCAGACTAACTGGACAAACTCATAAAGTTTACATCGTTGTCATTGAACCAGGCATTGGCTGGCTTTGAGGTATGTTTTGGGTCGGTATCCTTTTTAAAAACCCATCGAAAGGACATGTCTTCTTCAGTATATGATTGCATATGTTTAGCTAAAATAGTTTTATATTTGAGTTGGGTCTTAATACTAATTATGGGGTGTTACAACTTAACGACATGCTAAGAAAAACTATCATAGAATATTACGTAACCGCCTCCGTGCTTAATTTTTTGTTCCCTTGTACCAGGAGCCGAATTCTTGGCTTTTGGGTCGTCATATGAATTGTTGTTAATTGTTTCCAAAAAGATTTACTATTGTTTCATCGCTAAAAAGTATATTTTTTCACTTTTTCGACCCTTCGGGTCAAGACAATACCAAACGAATTTTTCCTACCTTTTGGATCATCTGAACAATTTTTTCTCGATGTAATGGGACCTTTTGGACTATATATCCTGATAGTCCTGACAATTTCAGTCGACTACGAACCGGGCGGGAGGAAATTGCATTGCCACTTTCGGCAGAAATGGCCTTTGAAGATATAAATGAGTCCGTTTTGGGTAAAAAGACAATCCGAATTCCGGTTGCTTTGAAAGATTTCTTTCACCCATCTATTTTTTTTATAACCCCAGTTGACTTTAAGGCATTTTGCACAAAACAGAGAGAGGATCCAAGGCGTTTTGCATTTTCGCAAGGACCTTTTCCCATTTTTTAGAAGCTTCATAGCCGCTTTCCTTTCGTCAGGACTTAAATTTGTTTTTCGACCAATCTACAAAATTTTTTTTTACACTAATGAACTTAAAAAACTCAGAAGTCAATATAAAATGGCAAACCAATGCAACAGTAGTGATCTAATCTTTAAAAACAAATTTTTTCACTAGTGTACTTATTTTTGTGACCAACCCATTTGTATGGATATTTGATATTTGAAATCGGCCGTAGTCTTTTAATTTTAAATGATAAAATCTTTTGTTATATATTTTTATTATCTAGTATAGGTCCTAAAACTGAAAATAAATAGGTTTTTTTCATAAGGCTTCTTAAAAAAGTTTTACGAGGCTTGAAACAAACTTTATACTCATGTACTTCAATGGCCAGTAGTGTATATGATGAAGTCGTACGATCCGGCCTGTTCCGACATAGTTACGAGTGAGAGTATATAGAAGACTAACTGCAAACTTTCATTCAGATAGCTTTAAAACTGAGGGACTAGTTTGCGTAGAAAAGGACAGACAGACGGACATGGCTAGATCCACTCGGCTGTTGATACTGATCAAGAATATATATACATTATAGGGTCGGAGATGTCTCCTTCACTGTGTTGCAAACTTCTGACTGAAACTATAATACCCTGCAGGAGTATACAAATGTCCAATACGGACTTTTGTAGATGAGCCAATGCTTCAGAATGCCTTATGAGTACGACGGGTCTAAGCCCTAGTAGTTTGACAAACGATCCCGTAGGCCCATGTTTTCTACACTTTGCATAAAGTTAGCTTGTTATATTAGAGGCACATATTTCTCCACGACCCCGTACGAAAAATTGGGTTTCCACCACAGGCTGCAATTCTGCCCCAAATTAAGACTAGACCCCTGCCATGCTTAACCGCACCTTGGACGTTTTTTTTTCTAGTTCGATATTGGGTCTTGATGTAATTGTGCCACACGGAGTGCACTAAATCAATACTAAACTTGATGCCTATTTTATGCTCTACCTCTACAACTAATTTCTATTCGATATTTTCGGTATTTGGCTTCGTTCTTCATAAAATAACATGCTGTCTATGTTCTTAAAGAAACGTATTCAGTCCATTACAAACCTATTATTTATCCTGATCTTCCCGGAAAAACCATTAAATAATGCTTTTGATATATGTTAGATTTTATATTTTATTTTAGATATTTCACTATTTTTTTTTTCTTTTTTAAAATTGAGAAATAATTATTGTATTTTAACAGATACGCGCGATATCACTTAACTTATTTCACCATATCTTCTTATTTGAGAAAGCCGAAGGCCTTGTCGCTATGGCTTTAGTCATAAATTAGCTTATAATTTTAATTATAAGTTAATTATTAATAATAATGATAAAAAAGTATGATTTGACCATAAAAGTTATAAAATAAACATAACTACGTAATAACAATGCAAAGAAAAAGAACAATAACAGGTATAAATATAATTTTTAATGCTACTGTTAGGTCTTAATAATTAGGAATAATTTTGATTAATTTAAAATTTGGAGTCCGGATTTAAAATACTGCAATTAATTTTTCTCGATATCTTCAATGGTTTAGCGGCAGTAATGATTTAAAATTTAATGACTTGACTTATTTAATCCCGAAAAACGATAAATACATTTTTAGGCTTATAATGTAAATTTAATCCCGAAACAGGATTAATTAGACCATTAAGATACGAATCGAACTTGAAAATTTCAAGACGCAAGATTGTAAAATCAAGGCAAATATTTTGATTTTCTTAATCTAATTTTTAATCTGAGTACGAATGTTCTGTGCGTGACTTTGTTAACAACCATACGACATTTATTTATTTTACTTAAGATCTCAGCGGTTTTTTTCTGATCCGGCAAAGATTTTCTATTTTTTTAGCAACATTTTGTTTATTTTAGTACCCAAGCAAACTAGAAATTATACAGTTTTTCTTTTCATTTTCGTTTTTTTTTTTTACGGGTACAAACTTAAAAAATGTATCGCTCTTAAGTTTGATATAAAGGTACAAATTAAGTTGTTTGTAAGTTGTTGGAAAGATGGGGTTCATTTCCGAAGAAATTAGGTGCGTAGAATCCAAATCCGGTCTCCCAATTTGGCCATCAAATCAGGATTGAGATCTTTGAGGTTATGTACTCGAAAAATACCGTTTTTCCAACTTTTAGGATTACGTTGAGGGTGCAACAAATTTTGTTTGACTGATTTTTATTTTATTTCCATTTACTTTAAGACCTCACGAGATCAAATATTTTTTTCGCAAAGTCATCGCTTTTGTTCTTCAAATGATGATAATGCTAATGATACATTTCATTTAGTTGTTTAAAGATAGGATTCATTTCCAAAAGGATTTGGTGCCCAGAATCTGAATCCAGATTCCAGAAATTTGCCAATCAACCCAGGATTTTGAGATATTTGATATTTTCAAAAAATAGGTTCATAACCTAAAATATCTCAAAACCCAGACGTGATAGGAAAATTTTGATTCGAATTCTACGCACCAATATTCTTGAGAAATAATCCTCAGCTTGTCAAAAATTAATTAAAATTAATAAAACTATTAAAACAGCCCAAAAAATTTGTTACGCCAACCACATACATCCAAAAGTTCGCAAAAGCCCCATTTTTCGGGTATATAACCTCAAATATCTCCGAGGTGATGCCCACATTCTGAAGCCAAATTCGGACTCTATCTATATCTTTCCAACAACTGGACCTGTTCGACCTGTGTTATTAATACTAAATTTATTATCAGAAGCGATGATTTTTTAATAAAACCAACTTAAAAAACAGGAAAGGAAGCTAACTTCGGCTCGCCGAAGTTTATATACCCTTGCAGATTGCAATTGAAGTATAAAATTAAAAACGAAATTCTAAGATAACATTGAATGGCCGAATCTCAAATTTGATGAAAATATGTTGAGAAACAACTGAGTTATGATTTTTTTATTATTTCTCTGATTGTTCCTATGGGAGCTATAGGATATAGTTGTCCGACTTTCATGAAATTTAAATCGAAATTCTGAAATAATATTAAGTGACTAAATCTCTCTCAATCTCTCCTGATTGTTCCTATGGCAGTATAGATATAGTCGTCCGATTTTCATGAAATTTAAATCGAAATTCTAGAATAATGATTAATGGGCAAATGTCAAAATTTGTGAAAATATATTGAAAACTGACAAAGTTATAATTTTTTTTCGAAAAATGTACCGATCGTTCCTATGGCAGCTATATGATATAGTCGTCCGATCCGGCCCGTTCCGACTTATGTAGGAGTGAGAGCATATAGAAGACTACCAAATAAGATCAAAAACTTTAAACGGCATTTGTCAGCTAAATATTTTATAATTTATATATGAATTGGACAATGTGCCACGCCCACTTTTTCGTCTTTTTATAGGGTATCAAAGTGAAAAAATCGAATTTTCTTATGGAAAACGATTTTTTAGAAAGATTTTTTATTTAATTTTTTTTGCTCTATTTTTATCGAGTTAGATTTCATTTATTTTAACGTCTTTTTACTTAAAATAAACTTATATTATGGGAATTGCTAATAGATTAAGTATTTCTGAAGTATAATCAATTGATTCCAAATCTTTTCGTGACTTTACTTGCCCCAGAGATAAATAAAGAAATACTAAACATATTCAAGGTATTAACCCTGCAAATCGGTTGCACCCTATGCTTTTTATACCCTTGCAAGGTATTATAGTTTCCGTCAGAAGTTTGCAACGCAGTGAAGGAGACATCTCCGACCCTATAAAGCATATATTTTCTTGATCAGCATCAACAGCCGAGTCGATCTAGCCATGTCCGTCTGTCCGTCTGTCCGTTTCTACGCAAACTAGTCCCTCAGTTTTAAAGCTATCTAAATGAAACTTTGCAGTTAGTCTTCTATATACTCTCACTCGTACATATGTCGGAACGGGCCGGATCGGACGACTATATCATATAGCTGCCATAGGAACGATCGGTAAAATTTTCGAAAAAAAAATTAAAACTTTGTCAGTTTTCAACACAATTCCATCAAATTTGATATTTGGCTATTAATTATTATTTTAGAGTTTTGATTTAAATTTCATGAAAATCGGACGACTATATCCTATAGCTGTCATAGGAACAATCAGGAAAATAATAAAAAAAATCAATCCTCCGCAGCTTCTTAACAAATTTTCATCAAATTTGAGATTTGGCCACTAAATATTATTTCAGAATTTGTGTTTTAATTTCACGAAAATCGGCCGACTATATCCTATAGCTCCTATAGGAACAATCAGAAAAATAATACAAAAAAAAATCCTAACTTCGCTGTTTCTCAACATATTTTCATCAAATTTGAGATTTGGCCACTTAATATTATTTGAGAATCTTAGTTTTAATTTCATGAAAATCAGAAGACTATATCTCATAGTTGCCATAGGAACAATCAGAGTAATAATAAAAAATTCATCGTTTCGCTATTTCTCAATATATATTTTAATCATATTTGGGATTTGGCTACTTATTATTATTTCAGAATTTCGATTTTAACTTTACAGTTCAATTGCAATATGCAAGGGTATATAAACTTCGGCGAGCCGAAGTTAGCTTCCTTTCTTGTTTTGTATGTATTTTTTTGATATTTTGGTATTTTTTAGCCAGAGTTGTTTCATTGTTAAGCCTTGCATTTCCGCAGACGCAGCGTGACGCAGCCGATAAAAGTTAATATTGGTCCAGAAAATATAGACGCAACTCGTAGACATAGTACTCGGTGGCTTTCATCGGCTTCAGAAGTTATAGACTACTTTAACGAGAAAAAAGCGAACAAATTGGACACCTGGCTGGTTGCGTTTTACCTGTACAAGCCGAAACCAACCCGTCGTTCTTTTAGCTTAGTTTACAGTTTATGAATGTATCTATATTTTAAAATAAGAATCATACCGATTGATTATCTAGTTTTTGTGTAATATTACCTGAAAGTTGACCAATTTACCATTTATTTTTGCATGTGGCAAAAAACGAAACAAAAGTTCAACTTTGAACGCTCATATCTTTTACAATATAAGTCGAGTCGTTTTCAAATAGGATTTGGAATCTATGGGAAATTTCCTGCCAGATAGGTATAGTTTAAATCGTTTTTGCGACTATGACTTTTTTGATTTTCGCAAGCTCGATTGTTCGAGAGGCGCCACTGTGCGTCGGCTCATTAATTATAGCCTTCTTTCCTAGCGACATTCCTCTTTTCAGTGAAGAATCGGTGGATTTATTAGGCATGCCAAGAGGCATGTTTTGTAAATTGATCATTAAATTAACATAAATCAGGCTGTTTATACAATTGCGCGATTTTAATTACTTCGAGGTATTTGTGGTCAAAGTACTTGTAATTAATTTAAATTTTGAATTGATAATGAAGGCAATATTGTACTGAGTAAGTATAAAAGCACGGTTAATAAGAATGAGCACCTAGTTGCTATCTGATTTTCAATTCGTTCAGACGATTTTCTCGTGAAAGTAATCAGTGACGAGTCCAAGTAAACAAACAAAAATAATAATAATAATACAAATATTAAAATATTTAAAAAAAACGGGTCGAAAAAAAATATACTTAAATTTGAAAAAATGGAGTCAAAAAAGAACAAAAAATATTCAAGATCGTATCCGGATACAGATGGTGATGATATAGTAATATCCGGAATGGCGGGAAAATTTCCAAACTGCCGAAACATCGCAGAATATGAGTACAAGCTTTATAACAAGGTGAAGAGCAAAAAACGTGAAAATCGTTCGCTTTTGAGAAATGATTACTATATTAATTGACTACATATATTTATTTAAATTCAGTTAGTTGCCTATTAAAATCTAAAATTCAGAGTTAATAATATGTAAATAATATTTAATACATATATGTATACATGTATCATACTAGTGAATCGGTAGGTGGTTCGCTACGTATAAAGTGAAATATAAATTCACAAATTTAAACAAAAGAAGGTGGACATATAGTCCGGTAGTAGAATACCGTGTACCATTACAAGGCGTCGCTCGATTTCGTTCCCCGAATATATTTAAATCGGTATCCAGGGAACACCACGTGGAGGTCATTGCAAACTTGATCTGCGTGCAGATATAAGTGTAAATCTCAAGTTTGGTGTCTTTAGTGAGTTCCGCGTCTTTAGCCAAAAAAAAATGTGATAAATTTTTAAGTATTATTTAAGATTTTTATATTAAAGACTTGGTATTAAACAAGTGTATGTGCTTAAGCAGGCCATCTACAGGCGAGTATGTTGGCGAGCATGTTGTGCTCGGCGAAACTTTTCCCGTTGATGATAGTGTTCGTCGTTAAATTTCGTGATGGCCAAAATGCTCGCTTGAAATTGAAGTCATTCTATTTTGTCTATGTTGGCAATGCTCGCCTGTGGATGGCAACGTTTGCTCGAACATCATTTGTGAAAATGTTTAGTAGCGAGAACGTGCAAAAAAGCATGGGAAGTGCTACTTGAAAAATATAAAGAATTCGACGAGCACGCCACAGTGGACACCGTGAAGAAAAAAGTAAACTCGTTGCGTCCGTCATATAGACGAGAACTGAGAAATGAGTGCAATAACAATGCCCCTGTCATTGTCCGTTGACATGTTTACTGATTGATAATTCGCCAACAAGTGATGTTTGCGTGCATGTTGGCACTAGTTCGTGGGCAAATGAAATTGAAGTTGGCGAGCATGACCGCCAACATGCTTGAAATTGTATGCATATACGTTTTCGATATTGGAGTTAGCTTTGTCTCAGTAGCCGAATTAGTAGGCGGACGGTCTGCGAATTGTGGGACCAAGGACTTAACAACATTGTTAGTATTCTGTTATTTGGGATTTATATTTACTAGTTATATGATTTAATAAAAATTTGTAACTCCTTAATTACAGACTGCGTTGTAAACTAGAACCATAATACCCTGTAAGGGTATATAAATAAGTACAATATGTTTGTAAATACAGCTGTGTAGATCATTAATAAATAAAGATAATAACATTTAAGGATCAAGTGGCTTCCCCGCGTGATTCCACAGGTGGACCGAAGAAAATTAGATAAGACGACATTTTGCTCCCTGCCGTTTGAAATCAAACGAAAGATCAGTAGGAATCATTGGTATTCGAGGAATACATACAATTTCACCTGCGTACTTTCCATTGATAATGGTTGCCTCAATTAAATTCGGCATAATTCTTTTTACCGAAAGTCCAGTACCGTTGCAAAGTCGCGGTGGATTCAAATTGCGCAATATTAATAGACGTTGATGCACTACGGTCAGTACACTCAAGTGGCCCTTATGAAACCAGGCACGTGCCTTTTGGGGTTAAGTATTAGTAGTCGCGATGGAAAATATAGAAAAGAATACGAGGAAATAAACTACTGGCGTGCTGCCTGAATGTTTGCTTGCATGCGTACTAAGTGTGTTAGGATTAAAGTTTTTAGTTTAGGAAGACTATCTACATGTGAAATTATTGAGTACAAATCATTATAACTTGCACACAGTACTCTAAAGGGTTCATGCAGTTCAAATGAGGTTCTACAATGGCGGAAAACTAAGGGTATATAGGATCTAGTATTTCTACTCGGTACGTGGAAATTGAGCTTACCTAACAAGTCAGTACTTTCCACGTCGCCGTGAATAAGGTTATAAATAAAAGTAATGCCTAGCATAATTCTACGATTGGCTAAAAAGGGTAAGTTAATTAGGAGAAGTCTACTATGATAGGAGGGTAATCTCTGTTCAGGATCCCAGTTTAAGCCGCGTAAAGCGTAAAGCAAAAAGTTCTTTTGAACCGATTCAATACGTTTACTGTGGACCCCATACTGGGGGCTGCAAACGCAAGATCCGTATTCTAAGATAGGACGAACTAATGAAATATATAAAGTTTTAGTAACGTATGGGTCATCGAATTCTTTCGACCACCGTTTAATAAATCCCAGCATACTCCTGGATTTATTTACCATGCACGAAATATGATCGATAAAGTCAAGTTTGGGATCCAGGCCGATGCCCAAGTCATCGACTGAATTAATTCTTTCCAAAGAGCAGCAGTTAAGCGTGTAAGTTGCAAGCTTGGGTATGACACGGGAGAATGTCATAAGCTTGCATTTAGAGCCATTTAAGTTTAGTAAGTTTACGTGGCACCAAGTTTGGAAGTTATCAAGATCTGTTTGTAAATCAGACTGGCAAGCGACGTCCTTATATTGCACACAAAGCTTAACATCATCCGCGTACATAAGTACTCTAGAGTTAGTTAGAACTTCGGGCAGATCGTTAATAAATAATGTAAACAATAAGGGACCCAAATGGCTCCCTTGTAGGACACCTGAAGTAGTCCTGAGAACATTAGATACGTAATTTTTAAAGAGGAGTTTTTATCAGATAACTAGAGATCCACCTAAGAAGATCAATAGGAAATCCCATTAAATCGAGTTTCCTGAGAAGAAGAGAATGATTAACAGAATTAAATGCTTTGCTGAAGTCAGTATAAATTACATCTGTTTGAAGGTTATTATGGAAGCCCCTTATAATAAAGGAAGTGAGCTCCTAAAGGTTCGTAGTTGTTGATCTTCGCTTAATAAATCCAAGCTGACATGGAGAAATTACTGATCTACAAAGGTGCTGCAAATGTGGAGTAATAATATTTTCAAAAAGTTT